>PVJO010007590.1:0-80829 GCA_004026905.1 Hystrix cristata
GGCAACAAAGGAAAGAAAAGGGAAAGGGAAAATATGGAAAATTAAGAATAAACCTGCTCTAATTAGGGAGGGAGGGAACAGAGGGGAGGGGCGGGGAAGAGAGGGGAGAACCAAGATGCATCATGTACAGGTACAAAATAAATGTGATGAATGTAACCATTATATGTAAAATGTACCAATACATGTTCTTGGTTTAAAATAAAATAAAATAAAATAAAAATAAAGTAAAAAAAAACTAAAGATTGTAAGTAATTTTTAAAGCAAGATATTTCAGATATTTCCTGTTCTTTTGCTCTTTTTAAATCAGGGTCCTCAAGGGAGAATTACCGGTCTTCAAAATAGTTTAACAATTGATTTAAGGGCATTTTTATAAGAGTCTATCATATAAATCACAAAAAGTTCAATTTGAGGATTCACAAAACAACAGATAATGAAAACAATTTCAGTATAGTGCCTCAAAACAGAAAAATAAGCATTTTAGCTTAAATATAGTTTGAAGGTCACATATTTTTTTATAAGAAAAAAGAAAAATCCCTGCTTTGCTAAGAAAAGCAGTAATCATTTCAGATCAACTTCTGTTCTAGGAACCTAACTTACCTGTTTTAGAGTACACTCTAAATTTCATACTCAGATACCATGTAAAGCTTAAATGTCAACTTGATTGGCTTGGAAGCCATGTATGGGATTAGTAAAGCACATTTCTGAGTGTGTCTGAATGGATCGTGGAGGCATGATGTACTAAATATGACCCCAGTCCCCTCCTCTGCTTTGTTTCCTGGCTTCCGTGAACTAAGCAACTTTGTTATGTCATGTTCTTCCATCACGAAGTTCCTGTCTTGGAGCCAGCTAACTAAGAAATGAATCCTCTGAAACTGTGAGACAAACCTCTTTTCCTTTATGTTGTGGGTATTGGGTAATTTGCCCCAGCAACAGGAAAGCCGACTAATACAGATATTCTACGACAAGGGACAGATGGATAGATAAATGGATGGATGAACAGACCAACAGCTATCTTCAAACATACAGCAAAATAATGAAGATATATAGTTGTTCTTAATTTCCAAAAGCTACCCTTACAACTCACCATCTTCTTCCTCTTATCTTGTTCTGTCGGTGGTTCTTCATCTTCTGTTACTTTTGGTTCCTCAAGATGAGACATCAACATACAACTACAATTTTCAAAAAACAAGTTTTAAACAAATAAAAATTGTCTATAATATACTAAAAACAAGGTCTCAAAATCACTGAGAACATGAATGCTTCTATGTATTAAAATAGACTAGATTAATTAGATTTATATTTTTAAAAGTTTTTTTAATAATGAAAGATACCTTACTTTTAAAAGGATGAAATAAAAAAATTACATGCCTTTTTACTTGGGCATTTAAATCAGTAAATTCTAAAAAAATTATTTACAGACAACATTTTAACCAAATATCACTTGACAATGGAAGGTGTATACTTTACATATTTCCAAAAATTACACAAACATTTAAGATATTTTTCCCCTTAATTTTTACATGTCTACAAAATATAAATGCAATAATTTAAATAGTAACATCATTAAAACACTATTAATTACATAAGAATCTACTCTGTGTTCCAAATGACATTACTGTGCTGCTATAAGGAATTTGTCCCTGGTGGCACTGGCACCTTCCAGATAGTTATAAATCATTTTATTTTGCTTATCTGCACCGCTGCTCTCACCATTAACAGAGATAACAGAAACATAGTTTCCTATTCCTTCTAGTCTGATTCCAAGGAGGAAAGAAATAAATATTGTCTAGTGAAATCTCAGTGATGGAGCAAACTATTTCCTCTTTTAGAACAGGAAAATATAATAATTTATGAGTTTCTTAGTCAATAAACTATGACCAAGAAAGTTTGGTTTCTCTTATGTTTTGTAGCAAGTGAAGATAGAGGATAATTCCTGATTCACTGTGTAAATAACTTTGAATTTAGGGTTAAGGACAGGCACGGATAAAGAAACTTGTTCAGGCTCGCTCTCACAGTGGATACGGATGTCTTTCATCCCTACTCCCCAAGATTAGAAACAAGTGGGGATGGAGGGCAGCTGTTTCTGACCCAATTCAGTACAAACTGGTGTGATCAAACATAAGAACCTCAGGCTGGAAATCGGAAGTCCTAAAACACAGAGCTCCACACCTAACTCACTGCATGGCCTTGAGCTCTCAGAGCTGCAAAGCTCTGTCCACTGTGATGTGTAACACAAGCACAGTGTGCAGTTTCATCAATGGACTCCAGCACAAACTGAGAAAAGACAACATGATTTTATCAACTCCAAAATTACTTAACAAAGTGAAATGTTTTAGGCTCCCTTATAGAACCCATGAAGACTTGAATCCTAACTGCAATATGGATCTCAATAGGAGGACACTTTATTTTGCATGAAAAGATTTATCATATTAATAGTGGAATATATTTTAGACACACACATACCCCGTCTCTCCCTCCCTCTCCTTTCTCTGCGCCCCATCTGTCTCTCTGTCTCTCTCTCTCTCTCACCAAAAATACCCAAAGAGACAGACTATTTGCAATTCAGCAAGTTGTATCACTTGGGTGTTAGGAAGGCAGAAAATGAAAACAAACATTATTTTTTGAAACTCTCCTATAGGAAAATCTCCAATTAAAAATCAAATCTCATTTTGTCAGCAAGGGTTAAAGATAAGTAATCATGTTTCACTTAAAAGATACATGAGAATAAACAGATTTCTAATGAGCTAAAATGTGTGAACTGTAAGTATAACAATAGTAGTAACTAATACGACTGCAACAACCCAAATTTAAAATGGGAACAACTAACACATGAATATAAGTGGCCGCTTCTCCATTTTACACTCGGCTTGCATCTGAATCATCTGAGGGGCTTGTTTAAAGTGCAGAATACTAGGTACCACCTCCAGAGTTTCTGACTCAGCAGGTTTGGGTGGAGCCTGAGAAGGTGCAGTCCTCACAATTTCCTCCATAACGGTGATGACAGCTAATGTTGTTGAGAGGGGGGGACACAAACACTTTGTTAACCAGTCCTGTATTAGGCCAAATCACAAAAAGTGTCTCCTATTTATATGTCTCCAACTACCATGAAACTGATTTCAACAATGATTTTTTTCTTAAAGGCTATGTAACTGAAGAAACCATTTATGGATCACTTCATCTAAATTACACTGACATTATTCAGTTGGTCTCTGTAGCCACTTCGGCTGCTTACATATTAATCCTCTTAACAGAACCCTGCTATCTGCCCTCTTACTCTCTCCTTCCATGCCACCACATGCTTCAGTCAAGGATGATTCCAGGAGCATGATAACACGTGGTTAGCAATTTCATTTTCCAATGTTCCTGACAATAAAATATCATATAGGGAAAGAAAAGGAAAATATGCTAACCAGCCAGGCAGAAGGCAAATCTTTAGCATCACGCATACATTTTCCTGGCTCAATGAAATAAGCAGTCCACTAAAACATTAACAACAAATTAATAAAACCCAGAGTCATAAACTCTCAAAATGAAACTCTTATAAAAAATTCATTTTCTATACCATTCTAATAGCAAGATTAATAATAATAGGCAAGTGTTGGCTCTCCATTTATCAGAGAATATAAACTTTTCTTATTGGCAGGTAAAATAAAAAATGAGATCATCAGTAAAATTCCCTCCCATATTTTTCCCCCACATACAATATTCTATTTAAATTTTAAACTGCCTGCTGGGTGTGGTGGTACATGCCTATAACCCCAGCAGTCTCCGGAGGCTGAGGCAGGAGAATCACAGCCCGTTTGAGGCCCGCCTGGGCCAAATAGTGAGTTCAAGGCCAGCCTGAACTACACAGGGAAACCCTGTCTCAAGAAAAACAAAAAGTTTTAATGCCTACATGAATGAGTTATGAGGACATATTGAAATGTAAAAACAAGCACATATGGTCAGGTATAGGATAATTATTTTTAAAAATTATGCATGTCACTCAAACTACAAATACCCTCAACCCTCACTAGCCACACATTCTTGTACACAACACTTACTAATCCTGTCTCCAAATTCCATCTTGCTAAGCAAGCACCTCTAACCACTGAGCTAAATCCCCAGCCCTCCAATTCATTCTCAACTGAGACTACAATAAGAATTCAACAGAACCAGAAAGACTAACTATCTTTGAACTGTTTAAAAAAACAAAAGGGGAAACTGGAAACCAATTTAGCTACACAAGTATTTTACACTTCTCATGTGCACTTTTCTCAAATTTAAATTCTGTCCTACAGTCCTACAGACTGTATTTAATAGAACTCTATGTAATTCATAAAATTACAGAATAGGGAGATCAGAGATCAAGTGTAACTATTTCTAAGAACTGAGAATCAGTAAACTACAGTAATTTGTTTTTCTACTATGCCAGCACAAACAACAATTGCCAAAGAACTCTGGGGAAGAGAGTTAACAGTGGCTGGTCGTACGTTCCGGCTACCCATATGCACTGAGCCTGTGACTATGTTTTCTAACTCTAGATCCCTATGATGGTCTCCTAGTCAGTTTGTTTTCCTTCTAATATTTCACCTTCTAAATCAAAACTTTTTCTTCATGTTGTACTTGGCATACTGTGTAGGAAGATTTTCTTGTTTTGACTCTTCCACATATTTTGCTGCTTTTGCTCCACAGCACTTTTCTGAGCTCTGTTATCCTGATTTCTAATATTATGACACTGCAGAACTTCAAAACTTTATTCCAACTTCAAGACTCTATCTCTTCCAACTAAAACATGTTATAATTTTGTTCTACTTCCTACATTCTAACTTTTTTTCTTCTTCCTTCCTTGGACATTATAAAATATACTGCCTTTTTTTTTCTTTGTCTTTCTGTTAAAGCACAACCTACAATTCTACCCTGTTGTATGCTTTGCACAAAATATATATAACTGCCTTCACGCACGCTGGTGCTGTCACTATCAGGCATGCACATACCCCCCAGCTAATTACATACTCCAAAGGGGACAAGACACATCTTCATATATCCTAAATATTTTCACATAATGTATAAAAACATTCTATTTACAATCATTGCCATAAACTCTGATACTTCCTTAAAAAAATTACCTACACACATGAATGATTTCTTATTTTGGGTTTGTAGTCACAAGAAGTTTGACATTTCCACCTCATGCGAAATTCTATTTTTTCATGTCAGACATATTTTCCATCCATGTTTAGTAAGACTAAACATGTATCTGTTTTCTGTATTTTTCAACAAAATATGATTCAAATGGCAATGTTTCCCATTTGCTACAGTTTTTAAAAGAACAAGGAAAAAAGTCTCAGTGTTATTAATGAGAAGTCATGCAGTCTAGAACTCCATTAGGCTTACCATATGAAACATGCCCTTCAATGATAGTAGTAAGAGGAGGAAAGGTATGACAATTGTATTAACCACAAAAAATACAATGATATATTTTTAAAATTCACATTAATACCTATACAAAAATGAGATTATCTGTATTCCTGATAGTACTTTTAACTATTCTCCTAAAGAATATAAACTTAACTAATACTTTTTGGAACCAGCTAATTATTTTAGAACCTTCCCCCCAACACCCAAGAGGCACCAGAGATGCTTCAACCAGGCAAATACAAAGCAACTCATTTCATTTCCCTCATGACTTGCCTGAAGGGAAAGTGAACTTTATACGCAGAAAGAAAGAATACGCTCAAAAAAATCTTTGAGGAATTTATATTTCAAGTCTAAAATATACTTAGAACTCTTAAAACGCCTAATATTAAATCATAAAATAAGAAGTCCAATTCAGAATATTATTGAAACATAACAAAGCTGATTTCAAGATCAAACAAGAAAAATTTTAAACAAAGTATTGAATAAAAAATTTCTGTATAAAAGACAAAATAACAAACCTTCTATGATATGTTTATATGGTGACATGCAGCATGTATTTAGCAACCACTAAATGAAATGTGATTAATTGAATGATTCACCTACTCTTTATATGTTCCTGTCTCAGGGTCTTCTGTCATGACATCATGAAGGCCCTCCACTGAGATATTTATGATCCCACAGAATTTATCTTGAATAACACTAGAATAAAAGAAGAGCAAAACATGTTAATTGGGATACTTTAACAGGTGATTATTTTTTAAAAATCTAAATAATGTCTTAAACATGAAGAGAAATTTTAGTTTTAAAATACAAAAAAACTTCCAAAATTTATTTAAGGCAAAAATTGTATACACACATTATAAATCTCTCTGACAAGATTATCAGCACATTTAGATACAGTGGCATTACACAGAGATATTTTAACAGTCTCTTATAAGCATATTGTATTAATTTTGTAACTACAAAAGTAAATATACAAAAGTGTTGATCAAAATATCTGTTCTTCTGAAGACACTGTGTCAAGAAAAAGAAAAGACATGATCTAGTCTGAAAGAAAGTATTTGTAAAATGTATATTTGGTAAAGGACGTGGATCTACAATATACAAAGAACTCTGAAAACTCAGTAAGCAAAATAACTTCATTTTGAAATCGGCAAAAATATAAACAAACATTTCAGCACAGAAGATATTCAGATGGAGAGTGAGAACCTGAAAGAATGTCCAACACTGTTAGGCAGGAGGGAAATGCAAGAACGTTAAGATTGACAACACCAAGAGCTGACAAGGGTAAGCAACAACAGGAACTCTCACATATGGCTAGTAAGAATTTAAAATGGAACACTCACTTTGGAGAAAAAAAAAATTTTTTTTTGTGGTATTAAGGATTGACCCCAGGACCTCTGCACTGAACTATATTCCTGCCCCTTTTTTAAAAACTGAGGCAGGCTGTTGCTAAGGTGCTGAATCACCCAGGCTGGGCCTGAATTGCCATCTCCCTCCCTCAACCTCAGAGTGCTGAGATTACAAGTCTGCACTCCAGGCCTAGCAATGTGTTGTCATTTTTTATAAAGTTAAACACATACCACACAACTGAGCAATCCTCCACATAGGTATTTACTTAAGACCAAAATAACTATTCTAAGACCTGTATAGGAACATTTATGACAGTTTTAATCATACTAGTCCCAAACAGCACATGACACAAACATCTATCAACTAGTGAATGGGTGAAGAAATTGTGGAACAGTTACTCAGTGAACTAATAGTCAGCAATTAGAAGGAACTAATTACAGGCACCTGCAACAACATGGATACACCTCAAAAAACATGCTAAGAGAAGGGCTGGGAATTTAGCTCAGTGATAAGAGTGCTTGCCTTGCAAGCACAAGGCCCTGAGTTCAATCCCTGGTACCACCAAAAAAAAAAAAAAAAAAAAAACCACACTAAGAGAAATAAGACAGATTCAGAAGCCTACATATTACATGACTCTGTGTATGTGATTTCTTAGGAAAAATTATTTGGTCTGTGGTTCCCTAGCAAAGGAACAAATGAACATTTGGGGATAAGAGAAATGTTCCGTATCCTGAGCATGGCAGTGGTTATACAACTGTGTACATTTATAAAAATTTGCAATAAAATGGTGTTTTCCTATATGTAAAATATACCTGACTTTTCAAAAAGGAAAGGTATATAATCAACTGCAGGCACAATAAATTATACTATATGAATTTAAAATTAACAGAATAAGTAAGAAGTTCTGCCTCTAAAGAATTTACATCATCATTCCTTCAAGGGGCATAACCATGTTATCTTATACTTCACTAACATGCATAATTAACTTTTAAATGTTCAGTACAGTAGGTCATAATGTCAGCACAGTTTGGTCATTTCCTCCTTTGGAAAGTCAAAGCCTAGGCCTGTACATTCAAATCTGATCAAGCATGGGGAACTCAATCACCAGAGGGCTAAATAATAACTAGCACAAATCATTTTTTATATATCCTAATCTGTATATAATAATTCCAGGAGGTTATAATTTTATGTCATTATAGTCCCTTTATATAAGAACTGAGAGTTCCAGGGTAGTGGCACATGCCTGTAGTCCCAGCACTTAGGAGGCTAAGGCAGGAAATTCACTCTGAGTTCAAGCATTATGAGGTACATAGTGAGTTCAAGGCCAGCTTGAACCACAAAGCAAAACCCTGTCTCAAAAACAAACAAGCAAACACACAGAAAAAAAAAATTCTCTAAAGAAACACATACATAGTCTATCCTACTTGCTTTAGTGAGAATCACACTAGAAAAAAGAATTAGAAAACCAAGATTTTGCACTAGAAGTTCAGCTATGTGTTAGCTACTGAAGTTAGTTCATTTCTGTTGTTCATTTCTAGATGTCTTCCCAAAGACTCATACTGTCCTAAGTGGGGTCTTTAGAAGTTCCTGGATGATGGGTGTGCGACAACTAGATTAGTCTACTGATTGGCTTAGCACAGTTCTGGATGTAGATAATGGGAAGAACCACCCTGGGTGTGGATGGCACCAACTAATAAGCTTGTACATTGGATGGAATAAAAGGAAAAGCAGAAGGAAGGCTGTGCCTCCTGCCTGCCCTGCCATGGACTGTTTTTTCTTTACTATTTCCCCCTGCCTTAAAATCAGTTGACTATGGACTGAAACCTCAACAAACTATGAGCTAAACTAAATTTTTCCTCCATTAACTTAGTGGGTGTCAGGTATTTTGTCCCAGCAATGAGAAAGTAACCAAGACAATTCCTTTGGGTCTCAGTCTCTTCAACCATAAATAAAGGCTGGACTCAAAGATAGCAGGTATGTAGGAAGAATATAGCCATTTCCCCTTCCCAGTGTAGAACAATTCACCAGGAACCATCATGGCATGCTAACAAAGGTAAGAACTCAGATTCCTTTTTACTATAACACCAGTCTGATAGCTGTCAACACTAACCTTAATTAGATCAAAAAGACAAAAGCCCTTTAGACTATCATTTCCAGGGCCCTTGGCCAGCCCTTTATATTATTTGGGAACAATCAACTCAGGTAATCACCTTCTCTATTCACATCAACTCCAACCATCAATACCACACCTAGGAAAACCAAAAATTTTACAAGCAATCAATGGAATTGCTGAGCACTGAGTATTTTCATAAAATACTGATTATGAATCTTCACTGTCTCAATACATCTGGAAACCAAAGTGTGACTGTGCTCCTCTATGTGGCATGTTAAGTACAATGTAGCTACATTAGAGAGGGAAAACTACACTAACCCCAAAGTATCTATTAAGTGCCACAAGGATGAGACATGGACTCCAAGTTCAGAAAAAGGGAAAATGAGTACGGCTTGGGGTAAAAAGGAATGCCAGCTGGCTCTAAATGGGAGGTACTGACAACGGGGGAGAAATGAAGAAAAAGAGAGGAAGGGAAATATCCATGCCATATTCTGCAATCAGTAAAAGCAGACGTTATAGAAAAATTATCTTCAGTGCACTCAAGCCTTAAAAAAAAGTCACTCATCAAAAAAAAAAGTATCTTGATTACTACTCATTAAGCAGCTTGGGAAAAGTGTCTCCAAATGACAGAAAAACAAAAAAATCAAAGAAGCTTGTACTTTCCTGGCATATAGAATATATAAACATGAAGTTATACATTCTTTTTCTTATATTATAGGTATTACAATACATTCCCCTCAAATTTTAAGTGTAACATTTTATAACGAAGCCTTTAAAAATGATTTATTTGATATACAATACTCTTACTACAACCTTCAGTAACATGAACTTTTAGCTATTAAGCATCATTTCATCTTTTATTCGCACAACACTCTCTTAACCTTTTGTTTCATTACAATCTTCCTGAATTAAGTGATTTAAAATGTGACTGGAAATTTAAAATGGAAACAAACAAAAGAGAGCTGTAAACTCAGAATGAAAGGGAAGAAAGGGAAGGAGAAGAGGCTTTATTCAGAAAAACAAGCCAGAAACTAGGTAGTACTCGGTATATTTCTTGATGAAAATCACCCAGTTTTTTCTTTTACACATGCTACATGTTGGAGTCCTGAGCAAGACTTTCTTAGAATTCTTCTTGGTACTATTCTAATCAAAGGTTGACAATGAACGTAATCATTATGTACTACAAACATGTAACAAACAAAGCAACCTCCCTCCAAAACCAAATCAGATGTTGGGTACAATATGGAAGAACTGAAGGTCACCAAAGGAAGCCATGTAACCTTACATCTCTCTCAGTTCTTAACCCTTCAAGCCACTGCTCACTAAATGATAGTTTGTATTAACAAGAAAGACAGCAATTTAAAGTCTCTAAAACAATTAGCCAAACTCCATGCAAGTTATATATGTAACAGCCAAATCAGAAAAACCACATTCAGGGGGAAAAAAAACCACATTGAGAAGCTTTAAAGAGAGCAAAAATCAATTCATTTCTGATTATTCCAAGAACAACCTAACATTTTGGTTTAGTCCCATGGGTAGACTTCAGAAGAGTCACTATAACAAGAAATATCAAGAAATAGGAGGTAGACTTATACAAGGATATCAGTCACTTTACAAAGGAAATGACCAGAATAAATGGCTAAGTGTATTATCCAGGCTAATCCTCCCTGGTGAGTAGGTCACCTTTTACTCAGCATTACGGGTGGCAGACTCCACGACAGGCTCTAAGAATAAAAAAGATGGTCAACTTAGAGAACTCTGAAACTAACTAGCGTGAGTGTGTTGAAATTAAATGTTATCTGTTCTTTTTTTTTTTTTTTTTTTTTTTTTTTTTTTTTTTTTTTTGTGGTGCCGGGGATCGAACTCAGGCCCTTGTGCTTGCAAGGCAAGCACTCTAATCACTGAGCTAAATCCCCAGCCCTGTTATCTGTTCTTTGATTCAAATGAAAATGCTAAAAAAAAAAAAAAAAAAAAGTGCTATGCTTTTTAAAGTTCAGGATCCCATTATGGACTGGAAATCTCAAGAAAGACAAAATTAAGCAAGAAATTTGCATGTTCATTGTTTGTTCATAACCAAGTTATAACATAAGTTTCTTTTTCAAATGTAGAAGTATTTCTGATTTGTTAACTGGCACTCAAAGTCAGAGCAGCCTATCCCCTGGACATTGTTAGAGAAACACTGGCAAATCATTATTTTCTAATGCCCATCGCTGGCTCCTGGAGACTTGATTCCTCTCATCACTTGAAACCTTCAGGTTCATTCAGCTTTCATTTCATTAGATGTGCTGCTCCTATTAAATAAAGGAATCCCAAAGTTTATATAAAGTTTTCATTTCATAATCCTAAATGGGACCCTATTGATTCTATTTTTTTTTTTATTACTGAGGGACTCAAGGAGACAAATGGATATGACGTATTCTAAGTAATCTAGAAATGATTTAAGGCACATGGAAGGACATGTGTAGGCTATACATAAATATTTTATCATTTTATATAAGGCACTTGGAGTTTGCAGATTTAAATACCCACATGGGTCCTGAGAGCAATCCTCCACTGACATGAAGAGCAACTGTTATCCGAGAATCGATGATCTACAGATACAAGCATTCAATGAGACCATGAATGGTTGTACTCAGCAAATAAAGATCATCTGATCACTTAAACCAATTCCAAAGAGTTTTCAGTTAAATTTTTTCAGGGAAATGCGCATGAACAAAACTATAATCTAAGCATTTCCTAAAGGTATGGCTTTTAAGCAATTTTCTGGGTATAAAACAAGGAATACAGCTATAGAGCATGTGAACTACAAAAACAATGCAGTCATTTTTCCTTGTTTTTGAAAACTATGTGATAAAGAAACCAATCAAGCATTCTTGTACTTATTTAGCTGATTTAAAACTCTATGCTGGCTTAAAATTATTTCTCTTGAATAATGTAAACTCAAATCACAGGTGTTTTAAAACACAACGTGCCATTAAAAATAAAATCTTCAATCTCAAAAGCATGCATATATAAAATATCCTAATATTCATTTGGTCAGCTTAAATAATATTAGATTGTATGGAAACAAGTCTCCAGTTTCTACCTATCCAATTTTTTACAGTATTTCTAGTAAGCATTTTATAGAACTGTTTTTTTAAGGTTGATCCATCATTATAGAGCATATGTCTTAAATTATGTTTCTGTATCTATGTCATGTCTTTATCCCATGATCCTCGGAGGAAAATCCGCAGGCAGAAACATAGAAAAAAATTTCCATTAACTTTTCATAAGCTAAAAGTGGTGATGTAAAGATTTTTCATAATAGCAGGTCCAAGAAAGAAAAGAATCAGAATTTTATCCACTTTGGAATTTTCTCTTACCTAACCAGATCATAATTAACAAATTAGAAATCATATCTAATTAATATTTGAAGCCATTCTAAAAAGACAGTTGAATACAGAAATGGAAACAGAGCTTTTGCAAATGCTGAAGGGGATGAAGAGTTGGAGGGAGCCAGGAGGAACAGGAGGAGAAGGAGACCAAAAAAAAAAAAAAAGTATTATTAAGATGCGGTATGTACCTGTACAAGCTCCTCATAATAAATGCAATCACTATATACTGCAAACAGGTACAGATTAAAAAAATAAAGTTAATGAGGTTAGGGTAATTTAAGAAAATAAAAAGTACTTAGGTACTAAAAGCTACAACCAAATAAAATACTCTTTTAACTCTGCTTATATCACTAATGGAATTAAGCAAAGAACAGGACTTTATCAAAACAGTCAAAGAAAGCAAGCCCTGATTTATCCATCTTATTTTCAAATTTCAAAGCACCAGAGGCTACAAAATAGTGACGTTTATACCAAAATTTGTTTTTTTTCCCCTTTAGGTATTTTTCAGGACCTAAGCTACAAATACTTTTGTCACTTAAATGGAAACACACATCCTTCCTAGATGGTAATTTGCTGCATGGTCATAGGAAAACATATTAATAAATCTAGTCCTCCAACAAATACTGGCAATGAAACAGGCTAAAATTTCATAATGGAAAGTCAGTATCATAAAAGGAAAGTGGATATTTTTAACTAGACAATGATTTTTCCAAAGCCTTTTATATAATACTCCTTCATTAACCTGAGATGTTCTTTCAGCATATGCAGGTGTGCACACAAAGGCATTGTCTTCAAAACTGTAAGATAAAACTAAAATGATCTATATGTAGTAGGATAAGTACAAATTGTCATCCTATGTGATTTCAAGAGAAAGACTATGCACAACATAAGAAACAGTGCCCAATGAAGACATACTAAGGTTCTCTCAAAAGAAGATGATCAATAACTGGTACAGAACTACTTGGAAAAAAACATTAGGTTGGAAAACAAAACAAAATCAATGCTTCTTTAGGATACTTAAAAGTCACTTGTGGCACAACTGGTTCTCCTTTTTTTTTTTTTAAAGAGATATAAAGGAATTTGACAGAGACTTGGTAATGATGAGGTTGGTTGTATGATTTCACCATTGTAAATCTTGGAAATTGTTGAAAACAAAGCTACGCAATAAATACAAGATAATCATAAAGATATATATACCTTCCAGACAAATTTTAAAAAGCCAACTGTGCTGTTATTAAACTTATATAAAAAGATTGTTGTAGCTTGTAATTAAATTCCTATAGAAGTCCTACATGTCACAAAACTAAGACCAAAATAAGAATGATGTGCTCCAGAAAACAGTGCCATGTAACTAAAAGGGGACTGACTAGTACTGATGAAGACATTGATGTCAACATTAGTAAAACATTACTGTACCTGTCAAAGAAGCAGAAGATGGCGAGGTTTTGTTGGTTGGCTGGTTGGTTGGTTGGTTGGCTGGTTGGATGGTTGGTTGGTTTTTTGAGACATGGTCTCATTTTGTAGTTCTGGCTGGCCTTGAACGCACTATGCAGCCCAGGCTGGCCTCAAACTTATGGCGATCCTACTACCTCAGTCTCCAAGTGCTGAGACTACAGGCGTGTGCAACCACACCCTGCGATGCTTTTAATGTTTTATTGGGGGGCGGTGGTGCTGGGCTCAAACTCAGGGCCTTACACTTCCTAGGCAAGTGCTCTACCACTGAACAATCCCCAATCTCCTGGTTTCAATATTTTAAAAAGTTTAAAAGTTAAAGCAAAAGAGAGCAGTTTGAAGTTTAAAAATGTGTAACAAGTATTTGTATAAAGTTATAACATGAAGAGGAAAATATGTCTAAATGATATTTTATAGTAAAATTAACAACTTCATATAAACAGAAATTTGACTATTTTTATTACAGCTTTCAAGATATTATATAAAGGCTTATGTGGTTTTCTTCCAGAAAACAGTGGGTGATCACATCATACTCAGGTTTGCCTCATGTGAGCTCTCGGCCAAATTCTTCCTATGTACTGCCAGCACACTCAACAGCCTTCCTCTCAGCTACAGAACCCCAATATATCTGCATCCCCTCCCATCCAATCTTGGCGATCTCACAAGCATCTAAAACATAAAGATACCAATACCAAACTACTGAGAATCTCCCTAACGAAAACAAAGAAACAAACCAAAATGAAACCAGAACATCAAAACCAGGATCTCTTCCAACTTTCCAACTTTTCTTACCCGAGTAAAGAGTATCTCTAGCGACCGAGTAAATCAAGCCAGAAACCTGGGATCCAGTTTTGACCTCTCTCTTCATTCACCATTCCAAAACCCAATTCTCCAATATCTCTCAAGGTCTTTTTCCTACTTCTTTCCATTTCTAATATCAACACTGCACTATAAACCAGTTCTGCCTCTAGTTTGAATTACTTCATGCTTCCCAAACAGGGAACGTTCTACTTCCTCCAACCCATCCTCTGCAGACAACAGTGCTCTTTCGCAAAAAACAAATATATCTCTCTCTTGATTTCAGTAACCTTTCTTTACACTTAAAAATCCACACTCCCAACCCTTGTTCACTCAGCCTCGAGTGACCTGGCCCTTGCCTAGTTCTCTCCGACTGTGTCTAACCTCACTGTTCTCCAGTATTACCAGCTCTTCCCCACAGACACCTAGCTCCAGGGATTTCCATCTGCTACAAATTCTACTTCTTGTACTTACCTGGTTAGGTGTATTTACAGGAGCAATAAAAGTACAAGAAGAAAAAATAGTTGCTGTCCTGATTGTGGATGGTGTTCAAAGATGCTTCACAGATGAGAAGCAGCTAATTAAGGACAAGGAAACTACACTAGAACATATACATTTTTACTCTTCAGTGCCTCAAAGAAAAATACAAAGAAAATGTAAGCTTATATATTAAGACTAGAAAATGGAATATCATAGAAGGTATTTAGCAGGAAGCAAGGTTTTCCAAAACTGAAGACCCAGACTAAGAACAGGTTAGGGTTTACACATATGTACAGGAAACTTAACAGACAAGGGGAGATAAGAAGACAAAAGAAAAAAGGAAAATGACATACATATAAGACTTGCTGGGGTTAAGGAAAAAAAACTTCTACTAAAATATAGTATCCTCCACTATATCATATGATGCCTCACGAGAATCAGAAGCAGTGAATAAGGCACCTCTCAGTCTGCTTCTTTTACACAGTATTTCTTTTTTAATCCATAAGGCTTCCCACATTAAACATATACAGCTACACAAGGCCTGCCAGTTTCAGCAAAGTAATGAGTAGTGATAGAAGACTCCTAAAAAATTTTTAAAAAGTTCAGCTGGGCATGGTGGCGTATGCCTGAAATCCCAGCATTCTAGACAGCTGAGGCAGGAAGACTGCAAGTCCAAGCCAAGCCTGGACGACTTAACAATA
The DNA here is from genome assembly GCA_004026905.1 of Hystrix cristata. Lineage (NCBI taxonomy): Eukaryota > Metazoa > Chordata > Mammalia > Rodentia > Hystricidae > Hystrix > Hystrix cristata. The sequence continues at coordinate 15,672 of PVJO010007590.1, forward strand.
CCCTGTGTCAAAATTTTTTAAAAAGGCAAAGGATGTAGATTATTACAAAGGCCCTGGATTCAATCCTTTGTACCACAAAATAACTGAAAATAAATTTTAAAAATAAATAAATGCCTCAAACAGTATGATATTGGTATGAAAAAATAACTACTACCTTGTTACTATTTTTCCGTAACTGTGAAATTTTTTTTAAAATAGCTAATAAACAGGTCAAGAAAAGGGATTCACATCCCCTCTGCTCAACTATGGACTCACAGGTAAATCCAGTAATAGAAAAGACAAAATTTTAAGGAGACATTAAATGGATTTTCTTGGGTGGGGAGTTAGTCAGATGAGTATAAATAAAGTCTAAGGGCAAAGAGAACAGCACTATATTTTGTTTCACATAGTCCCTCCCTCCCCTTCCACATACTCAAAGGGGCACATCATAATACAAATGCATATGTATGCTTTTCTGGACTGACAACCAGTGATAAAAGACAAGTAAAGAAATGATTCTTGTAATGAGGTCCAAATAAGACATGGAGAAGTACATGCAGACCAAATAGGTAGGAAGGTGTAGCACTGAAGCTGTTGCTCAGAAGTTATAAAAGGTTCCCTAGGCTTTCTCTCATTTTTTGCACCACCTAGAAACAAATACATACAGAAAATTTTACTGGTGTTTGTCATTGGGCAGGTAAGAAAATTGAGCAAGAATGTCTGAATTACATGCTGGTCCTCCTTCCCTTCAAAGCTTAAACACTTAGGTGTTCGCATAATTTGGAAGCAAGATATGTCCACATATATGTTATGCTTAAATGTTTTACTTCTTGATCTGAGTGGTATGCTAGTTATACAGATGCATTTACTTCTGCATGAATTTTATAAAAGGGGTGATGGGAAACTATAGTGAATGTTTACATTTTAAAAAAATTATTACAGTAAAAGATTGTCATTAAGCCCCTTCAAATACCTGCCCTTGCTTCAAACACACTTACCCCACTGCTCTTGGAACCTTCTGAAGCAGTTCCTGAATTAGAATTCTGGGAGTATCCTCATGAGGTGTGATCAAAAATAGGCTAACTGGAGTCATGTGTGGTGGTACATGCCTCTACACCCAGCTCTCCAAGAGGCTGAGGCAGGAAGACTGCAAGATGAGCCCAGTCTGGGCAACTTAGTGATGCCCTGCCTTAAAAAATTTTTTAAAAAGGGCTAGCATATATCTCAGGAGGAAGGCCCTGGGTTTGGTCCCCAGGAACCTCCTCACCTCCGCAAGAAAAACTGAAACCAAAAGAAAAAACAAAACAAAACAAAACCCAACCATGTTGACTGCTGCTACTAAATGCTGTCCAATTGAAAGGCAGGCTCATAAAAACAGTGTGTCCATAACCACCCTATTCACCGGATCTGGCACCATGTGACTTCTGGCTCTTCCCCAAAGTCAAAATGACCACGAAAGGTAAACACTGAATGGATTCAGGATATCAAGGCAGCCAAGACAATGCAACTGAAGACACTCAGGAAACAAGACTTTCAGAACTGCTTCAGGAAGCAGTAAGAATGATGGGGTAAGTGTATTCAAAGTGTGTGTGTGTGTGTGTGTGTGTGTGTGTAGGGGTATGTTTTGAAGAGGACTGATGGCAGTATCTTTTATTGGAATAAAATTTTTATTTAAACACCACCGTATATTTTTGACGATACCTTGTATATTAGTAAAACCTTTTTAAAATGTTGTTTGGAGTCTAGGAGTAAATGTATCATGTATGAATATTGTTATAAAGGAGGGTCTGATTACATTCTACTGATACTTAGAGGACTACTAAAAACTAAATATACAAGGAAACAGGAAAGAAGACAATAAGATACAGACAGCCATGGGGAAGAGAAGATCAACAACAGAATGGAAGAACTTTATGAATGAGAGAATGATGAAGTCCAGAACTCCATTCTGAGCGAAAAGCTGAAGAAGAACAAAGAAGGGACTATAGAATCTCCTTCCTTACTATTTTGTAAGTTCCACGCAAGCAATTTCCTCACTCTCCTACAATGTCTCTCTGAACTGGCCCACCCCTTGGGCTCAAGCTATCAAAATGCCAACAATCTTTCACTTCCAGAAGACCATGCGATACCTTGTCTTCTTTAACTTGGCCTTCCACTCCATCACTTGGGACCTCCTTCTGTGTCCTAGTCACTCCTGTTAAAGTTTCTGTCTTGGACCACTACAGCCCTCACCAGTAAGCCAAATGTCTCCACTCCACTGATAGGAAGGTACTAGAAATAAGTTCCTGGTGATTTTAGTAAGTGAAAGATATGTTTTGAAATTCCACACTGGAATTACAAATGTTAAACACTTTTAAAATTTATGCTACTAAAAATGGCAGTCGAGTTCTATACTTAACATTTGTTACAGGAGGAAAAGTCTTTGCCTGGAATATCCTTGAACTTTAACCTCCATTTCTGTTATTCAATGGAAAAAATATCTAAAACATCCTTATGAAACACAGTCATTTTGAATTAGAGCCTATTCTTGAGGCTCTAATCAAGAACTTTTAATAAATTTTAGAGACAAGAACTTGTAAAAAATGGTAGAGAAATACAGAAATAAAAAAGGAGAAGCTTCTGCTATTTTAATTTAGAATATTATTTGATTTTGATAGCCATTGTAAGAGAGGGCTACTTGAAATGTGAAACAATGAAATACAAAAATTACAGCAAAAATGACTATAGACCTATCACTTCAACTACATCTTAAATCTTTAAACTGTGCAGTTTTACCAAATAATAAACTCTGAGCTAACATCTTTAAATCTAAGCTAGCTAACATCTGCTGTCAAAATCTGAAATAAACTCTTAATGAATAGCACTCCATACAACTACAATTCCATATATAATTACTATTACTAAATTTTTCACATTGAGCCCTAATTATGTTAAATAAAAAGAACAAAAAAAAAAGAGATTTCTCAAACTGCCTTCTTTGAATTGGAAATGTTAAGACCAAGATATTTAGCTTATATGAGTTTTTTCAAAACATTAAACAGACAGCTACATTGCTCCTGAATATTTTTTCGAGGATATGGCTCAGGTGGTAAGAAAGGGAACAGAAGGGACCTCACCATTTACTTTGTATGCTTCTACGTTGCTTTATTTTTTTTTCCCAATAACTATGTACTTTTAGTAATTAAAGGAAAACAAAAAAAATCAGAATCATAGAAAGACATAAAAGCAAATAATAAGTTATTAAAATGTCTCTAATGGTGAAAAAATTCTCTTCAATAATGAAACAAACAACATAAGAAAAAAGCATTTAAAAGCAAATGAAAACAAAAACAAAAGAAAAGGCATTAAAAATATATTCATATTTTCTGCTGAAATCACAATCAAGGGCAAAATTTTAAGCTAAGCAAAGAAAAAGAATGCTGAAAAATCTTGGGGGAGGTGCTTTAGTTTCTATTTCCAATTTCTAATGCATTTCAAAATCTTAGCTCCATTCTGTTTTTCTCTCAAACATCTTAATGCAGCGGTCCACCTCATGTGGTCACCAGCCCAGAAGCAACAGCAAAACTTGTTCTACTGAAAACTCACAGATCAACTTCAGACCTACAGGATCAGGACTTCTGGAAAGGGCTGAGTGGTGGTGATGCAGTAACTGCGTTTTGACAAATATTCTGCACAGTGGTACATGTGTATAAATTTATGCTAAAAGAATATTATATTACTTCCATGACAGGTTATTATCCTCCAAAAGATTCTCAATCAAAGCTTCTCTCTTTCATCCAGGCTCCTAACCAGTCTCTCAAAATCATGGTCTATGTAGTTACGGTTACCATAAAGAATGCATCATTTATTCCACTGTACTGGATGATGAAAGGCTAAGAATTATGTACTGGCCTTTACCACACAGACTTCTCTCCTGAACTTCTGTTTCCTAGATTTTTCCACTTGGATATTTGATATGGACCTCAAATTCAATCCATCTAAACTCAAACTCACTGTTTTGACCCACCCATATTTCTGCTTCACATTTTTCCTCTGCTCAGTGAACACAGCACAAAGTTACCTAAGCCAAAAACAACACCTTTTAATTCTCTGTCACCTGCCACCTCTCAGACAACACCAAGGCAGTGCATTTGACCCAAAGTAGCCCTTGATCCATCCATCCTTTCTGCCACTACCCTGGCCCAGGACTCCAGTACAGGTATCTCTCCCCCCTGGATTAGTGACTCAGATTCCCACCCAGTTAATTCTACTCCCTGTCTTACTGTTCCTTCCAGAAAGTGTGAAGTGGGGCTGGGGATTTACCTCAGTGGTTAGAGTGCTTACCTTGCAAATACAAGGCCCTGAGTTTGATCCCCAGCACCAATTTAAAAAAAAAAAAAAAAAAAAAAAAAAAAAAAAAAAAAAAAAAAAAAAAAAAAAAAAAAAAACCAGCAAGTGTGAACTTTCTAAAGGGCAAATTTGATGGTATTTCGCCACTGCTTAAAATCCTCAATGGTTCCCTGTTGCCCTCAGGACAAAGCACAACATTACAATAGTCCTCCTCATCTTCCATCTCTTTACAGCTTCAAACCTCATACCACCACTCAAATGAACTCTAGCTATACTGAGTTTTAGATCCTGAAAAGGAGCATTCTTTCTTTCTTTAACCCTTCTGACATGTTGTTAATCACCTCTCTTCACTCTGTCTTTCATGTCACTTTTTTTATAAAACCACATCTCACCTCCCAGCAGCATCTTCACAAAGAGTACTTACCATACTTGTATAGTAACCATGTGTGTCCTCTACATTTCGAGCTCTACCAATAGAAACAATATCTATTTTTTCACAACTGTAATCCAGCACCTTGGCAGCAATAGAGCATGAAATTAAAAGCATGAGCTCTGGTCAGACCTAAAGTATCAAAAGCTGTTTGAGAATTCAGGACAATTACCTAAAAACTGCCTAGGTATCCTTACCTGTAATATGTAGACAGTACTACCTTACAAGACTGTTTATAAATATGGTATGTGAAGCATTTAACATAGTGAAAGCATGCAGAAATGCTACTTACTAATACTTCTTAGTATAGAATCTATCCAGGAAAATTTGCTGAATAAATACACTGTTCACAAATTATTAAAACCATATATTTTAATAATTCTAAGTACATATAATTCATTATATTTCCAAATAAAGTGTATAATTCTGTGAGAAGCATTCCATTTTCTGTCCATGTGGCTGGCAATCTTGTTCTCTTATGGCCAGCATTTAGGTGAATTATAAAGCAGAATGTTCAAAGAGAATGACCTGTGCCTCACTCCCAGGAACAATCTGTTTATGAAGATGAATCTGCTCCAGACCAGGGCTTTCTAGAGCATTTGGGTTGGTGTTACAAATCGAGGCAGATACATTATACCTTGCTGACTGATAAAAGCTGTAATATTCAAGTCTATTTTCCCCTGAGTTTTCTGGTGCCTTTAGTTTTTGTTTAAATTGAACAACTTTGTAGATCAAGAAAATGATTAAAACACAAGCTAAGATGAAAAAAGCTAACAAAATGTCAAAAGCCTCATTCAACTTCTCAACTTCTTGGGTACAAATTAGAGATGTTTTCCCTGACGCTGAAGCAGCATCAATTGGTAGAGCACTTTTTTCCAAGTTCAAGTTAACAGAAGAAGTTAATTGTACTTGCACAGGTAACACTGCAGTAGTCTCTAACGGATTACCAAGGGTATTCTCTCGAAAAAATCTATTGGCAGGTGAAGCACGAATTTGTTCCCAGAAAGTAACACTCTCAGTCTCAGTATTTTCCAAATGTTTCCCATGTGTGGTTACTTTACGCCAGGCCATCATTACTGCAGTGGTCTTGTGATGAATATGAAGAGATTTTACAGCCCAAAATCTGGATACATTTGTTGAAGGTGTAATGCAATTTGTAATGTCAGTCCATTTAATATAACGTAATGCTCTGCCACGCATGGACGGGGGGTTCTGACAATAGATGTTTAGAGTAATAGCTGAAGATGCTAGCCAGTCTCGAAGGCCCAAAAGTTGGCAGTTACATTCCCAAGGATTAGAATGTGCCTGAAGATGAATCAGTGAAGACAGTGGTTTAAGGGCCCTTGGATGTAAGTCTGTAAGATTATTAAACAACAGATTAAGGATCTTCCAAGATGCACCCATGTTTTCAAAGGTATGATCACCAATACTGATTATTTTGTTTCTATCTAACTTAAATTATTTAAAAAACTAAATGTGTCAGAATTTATATCTACTAAATCATTATGACTTAAGATCAAATATTTAAGATTATAAATGCCACTAAACCCATCTCTAGTAACATTTTTAATTTTTTAATTTTTCAGGAGGAGATACTCTAAATTGACAAGTCCTTTGAATGCAAATAGCTGTACTGTTTTAATAGGGTTATGAGACAAAGAAAGTCTTTTAAGATTCTTAAGTACTTCAAAAGCAGTTGATGGTACTTTTGTTAAATTATTACTTTCGAGATACAATCAAAGTTTTTGAGATATTGAAAGCCTAAGTCTGATATCCTTAAAATTTTATTGTTTGATAAATCAAGTATCTGAAGAGCAGCCATACCAGCAAAAGTACCACTCCCAAGGACAGTGAAGTGATTTCTTTTGTAGATTTAAATGCTGAACTGAAACTAGATCTTTAAACACTCCTCTGGTACAAAGGATACTTGATTAGATTGTAAATATAAATTACGAAGATTTGAAAGCCCCTTAAAAATTCCAGGATCTAAGCATTTATAAAATTATTATTTAGATATAGAAAATACAGATGCCCCAATTGAACAAAGGCTTTTGGATATACATACACAATGCCAGAATTAACCAAATACAATGCTACAAGATAATGAAGTCCTGTTAACTCATTTTCACTTATATGAGATATATTATTTCCAGTGAGATACAGAAAAACCATACTTTCAGGAAAATTCTTAGAAATACTTGAAAGGCCTAAATTACGGCAGTTAATTTGTCTCCCAGTGCAGAGCTGGCAAACATGAACATCCAAGTATCTCTTTACGGGATAATAATACAAGAAAACAGGTAACAAGTAGAAAGAGGCGCAGGCAAGGCAGAGAGAACTGTAATCCACACATAGCCCTGTTCTTGGTTTTTCTGTTCATATCAGAATTGGCTATAAAAAAAAAAGGCAAAACTTTGAATCATCAGAAAGTTCTTTAAAATGTAAGTTTTATAATACTAAAACTTCTGTATTCCTATTTAATTAGGATCAGCCAATAATATAAATCATACTATGGTTAACAGTATAAAGCAATGAATGTTTGGACTATGAACTAGAATTATTAACCCTTGCTGGCCATTAACCAACTATATGAAAAAAGATAATTCAAGCTTAATGAACTGAAAAATGTTTGCTAAGTTAATTTAAAATACCACGATTGATTATAACAAAAGCGACAAACAATGTAAGGCTGACAGTCTGTAGATACATGTCCCATTATCAATTAAAAATTTATTATCAAATAACATTTTATGAAAGTACAAATATATTGCAGAATAATCAAACTCTCTTTAAACTACATTTCACAAAATTAAAATATTTTCATTCTAGCTAAAAGTTTATATTTAAATAAATAATCTTACCAAGAACAGGAAATTGATATTAACACTCAGCTCATTCAAGTAAAGGTTTTCTTTTTAAATCTGAAGAGCAACATCGCTAAACTCCATTTCTATTGACCTCCAACTCTCCACCTCTTTTTTTTTTTAAGCTAGTTTGCTCAGGAAACACCACTCTTCACATTGGTTCCTCTATAGTCAGTGTGTAAAACAGAGGTTGCCATGGATACAGGAAACTGAGCAACAGGAAGTAATTTTATCTCTGTTTCAGAAGTATTGTTGAAAGGAAATCTTGGCAACTTATTTTTCAGAATGCACTGAAGAGTTTTCCTATGTATACAGCTAAATATCTCTCCTAAGATTTAAAAATAAGCTTTTTTTAATAAAGGATATTGGAAAACTTTAGATCACCAGAATCTAAATACTAACAGGTTCTAGCTATCAAAAGATAATTACTGAGTGGAAAAAGTAAGTTGAAATAAGTATATAAGATAATATGACAGCAATTTTTACATGCATAAAATATATATTTTTGTATTTGCAAATATTTCAGACTTCAACTTTGTGCTTTTTTCCCTTTAATAGTGAGTAAAATTAATATACAACTCATGCATAAAAATATTGAACATTATCAATCAGTACCTTAATATATAAAGGTATATGCCTTGGTTTATAAGATGACACAAAGCTGAATGCCAAATTACTAACAGATTACCTGTGCATGAAAAGTTGGGAAGTGAAACAAGACTCTGAATAACTTTTCAATATATACACATATATATGTGTGTGTGTGTACACACACACACACACACACACACTCACATATGTATGAATTAGTTTGACCCCTTTAGAACAAAAATTGATCTGTGTCCAATGTGTGTTTTAAGGTAAAGATTCACAGACTTGAATGTAAACTGTTATACTGTAGTACTTGATGCCTAGTCAGAAATTTTCTAAAAGGTCAACTGCTTAGGTTTTCTGACTTTATGAATATTACTAATACCTTTGTGGGCCAGGGTATGCTCAATGGTAGAATATTTGCTTAGCACGCATGAGGCTCTGTGTTCAATGCAGTGGCCCCAGCAAAAACTAAAATACTTAAAATATTAGTAGGAACATATATATAACCACATTCTCAATATTAAAGGAACTGTATTTCACATCAAGATACATTCTTACAGCAATGTGAAATATTTTAATAATAAATACTTGGTTTGGTACCCAGCACTATCTCTCTATGCCTACAAAAAATAAGAGGTATATATTGGATACCACGTCTTTATCAAAATGCTTTACAATTCTCACAACTATCCTTTGTAAAAGCTGGCTACTGCAATTTTACAGATAAAGAAACTTGAAAACAATGATGTTATGGTTTGTGTCTAGATGTCCCCCCAAAGCCTCATGTGGTAAGAGATAGTTAGATCTAGAGTGTGTGATTACTAAATTGATCCATTGATCGGTTTGGCATGGTTCTGCTGGGATCAAGGATATGAGACTGAGATTGGGGGTGGGAGTGCAGACCGCCCTGGGGGCAGGTAGCCTAGATAAAAGATACAGGAAGAAGCTAACTAACTGCTTGTTTACATTGCTTATTTACATACATTCCTTGCAATTCCTTACTTTACTTTGCTGCCAGTCGGCTGGCTGCCGGTCTGCCACGCTGGCCCGCCCTGCCTCAGACCCAGCAGACTACAGACTGAAACCTCTACAGACTGTGAGCTAATAAACCTTTCTTCCTCTAACTTTGGGTGTTGAATATTCTGTCTCAACAACGAGAGAAAAATAACTAAAACAGAATTTGGTACCAGAAGTGGGGTCGTTGCTGGGACTATACTTGACCATGTGGTTTAGCAGACTTTGGAGTTGGATTGCGGGAAGGAGAAGCGTTGGGAAAACTTTAGAAATGAGGAAATTTGCTGGTACAGACCAGGCTCAGGAGGTTTCTGCTGGGAAGAAGGACTGCGTTGGCTGTTGGGCTCCAGACCATGTATGTTATGGCTTGGCAGAAAGTTTGTCTGAATTTTGCTTGTGTCCAGAGACTTTGCCTGAGACTGAGATTAAGGGCGGCAGACTAATTAATCTTGCAAAAGAAATTTCAAGGCAGTCTAATGTTGAGGCGGTGGCATGGCTATTGTTGGGGGCTTTTAGCCAGATTTATATTGAAAACCAAGAGCAAACAGCCCAGCAGAATGATTCAAAATGTTGTGAGTTTGCGCATAAAAGAAGCACCAGTAAAATTGTGGCCTACAAAGACAGAATGAAAGAGAGACTCGTTGCTGAAGAAACCAGCAAGGAAAAGCTGGGTATTTCAAAAGATGAAAGAAAAGATGGCCCAAGGGCATCACAGGAAACAGCAGGACTCCAGCCTTTGCAGCCTCAGAGTTAGAAAGGTGAAAGATTTTGCTTTGAGAAGAATGCCCCAGAGCTCCACGTTCCAGAATGGCGGCGGCCGAAGGAAGTTGTTCCTCGGGATTTGGTTCAGAGCACTCAGCAATCCAGGCACATGACCACCACAAACAAGCAAGAAGGAAGCCTGGTTTCTGCTCCAGCTGCCAGCAAACCCTGGCGTCATCCTCATGGCCCTGGTTTTAGGTTCGTACAGAATACAAGAGTTGTGGGGTCAGGAAGGCTTCCACCCAGATTTCAGAGGAAGGCCTGGGAGGCCAGGCATTGTGTCCCTGAGAGGGCAGTGTGTGAAGCTGTGAAGGTGAAGCCGAAGGTACACTGGAGACTCCAAAAGTTTAGAGAAGCCAGGAATGTGGATCGCCTGAGGAAAACTGCATCGAGAGAACAGAACTAGGCCAAGAGAGAAGCCATGGGAGCTGCTACCACTAGAAGTGCCGTAGGGGCAGAGCCACCCAAGCCCCTTGGAATTCAGACTTCACCACAGATTGCCTCTAATGCTGCACCTGGAACTACAGGACTTAATGTTTGCCCTGCGGGATTTCAGAATTGCTTTGGTCCCGTTCCTTTGTATCCCCCTATTTATACCTTTTGGGATGGTAATGCTTATCTTGTGCCATTATATGTTGGAAGTGTTTAACCTTCTTTTCATTTATACAGGAGCTTGCAGCTAAGAGTTTGCCTTAAATCTCAGAGACTTTAGATTTAGACTTTTCAGTAATGCTGAAACTGTTAAGACTTTGACAACTCTTAGAGATAGACTAAATGCCTTTTACATAAAGGGCTATACATGAGTCTTTGGGGGTCCAGGGGCGGAATGTTATGGTTTGTGTCTAGATGTCCCCCCAAAGCCTCATGTGGTAAGAGATAGTTAGATCTAGAGTGTGTGATTACTAAATTGATCCATTGATCGGTTTGGCATGGTTCTGCTGGGATCAAGGATATGAGACTGAGATTGGGGGTGGGAGTGCAGACCGCCCTGGGGGCAGGTAGCCTAGATAAAAGATACAGGAAGAAGCTAACTAACTGCTTGTTTACATTGCTTATTTACATACATTCCTTCCAATTCCTTACTTTACTTTGCTGCCGGTCGGCTGCCGGTCTGCCACGCCGGCCCGCCCTGCCTTAGACCCAGCAGACTATAGACTGAAACCTCTACAGACTATGAGCTAATAAACCTTTCTTCCCCTAACTTTGGGTGTCGAATATTCTGTCCCAACAACGAGAGAAAAATAAATAAAACAAATGACAAAACAAACTATAGAAAAGACATGTATTAGAGGTAGGAGCCAGGTTTCTCAAGTCCATTTTGTTTAGTACTGTATTTTCAGAAACACAAAGTGGAGTAATGCACGGCCTGCAGAATTTTCAACTGCACTGTACCACTTCAAGAGTTAGGAAAAAGTCAAAGGGTCTGTCAAAATAAAAATAGAAATCTAAGGGGGAAAACTATAAGGTACTAAGACTACAGAATTAATTAATTTTGTTCAGCATTTCAGAAGTTTCCAAAGCAGACAACGCTTAGATTCTCAATAAAACTATACAAAGGAAAAATGACAATAAAATGAATTTTGTATTTCTCACACTGTAACTAAATATCACACTGAAACTCTCAGGTTGATGTGGTTAAAAAAAAAAAGTCCAAAATCCAGCAAAATAAAGTTTAACTTTTTTGTCCATCTGAGTTTCTGCTCTTAGAGATGCATGTTCACTACTAGAGACCACAGAGGTCAAACAGAGTAGAAGCAGAAGTGAATTATGAGACCTCTTATCACTAATTAGTGGCAAAAATGGCCACTCAAGTTTAAACTTAAAGTTTTACTGATTTCCTACTATATTTACTGGAAGGTACAAACAATCCCTAGTTTCATGAGCTTTAAATTTTGTAACATGCTTTGTTAAGTCTTCGAATGATCTCTAATGCTCAATAAAACTATCCAACATAAATTCTGACATGTTGATTTTGCACTGTAATAGCATATTAAAATGGTTCTTCATAACTCTTTTCTGATTCCTATTAATATTCATTAATACCAAATATTTCTGAACACTACATTCACCATCTAAATGGGCTTCCCCCTATTCCTTTCTAGGAAAGTGACCTGTTGAATTGTTTTCCTCTCATTCTTTCTTGTCATTGCACCTTCTTTTATGCTGATTTTTGCCTTGAACTAATTTCATGCTTCAGGTATCAATACATATCTATTCTTTTTCTATTCGGATTCTGCCCTAAGACTGAATAAATGAACAACTGGTCTACTACCAGCTTTTAAATATATACCACCTATATGTATGTGGATATACCGCCTCTGCAGCTATCCAGGTAGTGACCTGTAAGGGCGGATCCGTTAAATGATTAGCACCCAGGCTGCTGCAAGTGGGAGGTGGTGGGGGCCCGGCAGAGGCGGGTCTTAGTGGACGGTCTCAGATCACCAGGGACACACTCTCAGGAGACTCTGTGCTGGTCTTCCCTCTTCCGCACTGTGCCGTGAGATGAAGTCCTCCTCCACTGTGTGTCCCCGCCATGACTTACTACCTCGCCACAGACCCAAAAGCGAGAAGCCAACTGAGCACAAACTGAAACCTCGAAAACTGTGAGCCAAAGAAAGCCTTTCCTATTTTTACTCTAATTATCTCAGGTATTTTGTTATAGTAAGAGAATGCCAATTAACACAGGATATATATGTAAACCAATAATGATTGGTTTGCACACAAAGACCGGTTTACAATGGTAGCTATGAATAAAAGTTACTTTATAAACCCAAAAATCAATATATGGGTAAACCCCAATATCCAGCACCCCCCCAAGAAAAAACAATATACGTAAACCCTAAAGTCAAGATAACCAAATTTTGAAATGAAAGTTATAATTTAGAGAATAATCTAGTAAACAAATGATGATTGTTTTGCTCAAAATAGAGAGCAAATTTTAATGAGACATAAGTTAATATAAACTGCTTGTCAGTTGCAGGGGAAAGAATAGCAACTATACAGTGGAAGAATAACATAACACTTTGACCAGACTCAATCAATATCATGAATGAGAAGCAGGTACCTCTGGATCTGATATTCCAAGAAGATACAACATCAATTATGCAGCATTTCAGGTAGGTTTCCAAAACCTGAATCTGATTTATAAGGAAACACCAAACATATCACAATGAAGAACATTATACTCTGTTGGGGGAAAGAGAGAGTCAAAAGGAAAAAAGGATAGACAGATAAGGACTGTATTGTTTAAAAATATTAGTCATAAGAAACAAGACTGAGAAATTAACATCAGAGTAAAAGAGACTATAAGAACATAAAAACTATATAATTTTTGATCCTGGACTGAACCATTGAGAGAAAAGTGCCACAGATATTTAAGGTTAACAACAGGTGATTTGGGCTACAGGTCGTATGGTCTTTGCACTGTTCTTGTGATGTTTTTCTAAGTCTGAAATCATTTATAAATAAAAATAGCATAAAACTATGATTTCTATACAAAATTTGTCTGTATTATTGTCACAGAATGCCACACTCTCTAAGTTTCAAAGGTATACTTTAAAATAAAAATAGAAACAACTCTTGTGCTCCAAAATTTGCTCAACTCTCAGCAAGGAATTAGTTACAAATCTAATGATGAGAATGTAAAAATAGATTTTATACATGAGAAGCATAAAATTTCTCAACTATGCATGTGACTTTGGAGCTTTGAAAAACAAAGTCATGCTTCCTAACAATGTACTGCCACTTGAACACCTTCAAGGTACAAAACTCATCATTCTCCCTAGTATAACAAACTGTAGAAGAACATTTTTATAACTTCAGTTCCTGTTACAGTCATTTTGAGAAGGACTAATTTTCTATATATGTAAAGTACTACATGATAACAAAATTCTTTTTTGCATACCAGAATAGTTTTATAATGTAAAGAACAGCAAGTGGAACTTACTATTAAACAGGAAGGCTGTTTTGAAAGGATACAGAAGACAGTCCTAGGGCACTGCCCCTAGATGTTAAGAAGGTATTAAGAATATGTTCCTCACAAAAACGAAACTAGAAATTCCATCTGACCCAACTATTCACCTTCTACATGTCGTCCCAAAAGAGTTAAAGACATCATATTACAGTGGTACAGGAATACCCATGTTTATAGCAGTACAACTTATAATAGCTAAATCTTGGAAATAGCCTATATGACCATCAACAGATGAATCAATAAAGAAAACGTGGTATTTACACACGATGGAGTACTACTCTGCCATAAGAAAAGATAAACCTGAGTCATCTATAGGAAAATGAATGCACCTTGAGACCATAATATTAAGTGAAATAAATCAGACACATAACCTTAAATATCAAACAATTTCTCTTATAACAGAAACCCAAGTTATAAATAAAGAGCAAAATAAAAGGAACTAGGGAGGCAGATCTTTCTCAAAGGGGAAGGGGATCACAAAGGGAAGGAGTGGGAACAATAGGAAAAGGGGATGAAAAAAGGATTTAAGATGTATTATGTACCTGTACCAACTCCACACAAGGCAAGTAAACATTATGTACTGCAGACATATACTAATAAAAATTATTTTAAAAAAGAAGTGTCCCAAATTCAGAAGCATTGAAGAACTTCCCTAAGTAGTTAAAAAAGGAGACTGAAGACACAAACAGTATTTGAGATGACAGAATCAATGAACAATAATCTACCCTAAAGGTATAGCAGAATGTGTCCTCAATGCACTAGCGCAAAACAGCAACTAAAAAATGTTGCTGGCTGTTGTTATTAGTATTTTGGAGCTGATATCAGGAATGGGAGAATATTTTAATTCTGTTGTTTGTGTCATGGGTAAAGTGAATTTGTACTGGATATCAAAAACAAAATGTACTGCTAAAGAACTGTACTTACATTAAAATGATCTTGGTAACATCACAAAAGAGTTAAAAGCATCACACCACAGTGACATGCACACCCATGTTTATAGCAGCAAAATTTGTAATAGTTAAATCTTAGAAATAGACCAGATGTCCATCAACAGAAGAACGGATACAGAAAATGTGGTTTTTATACACAATGGAGTACTACGCTACCATAAAGGATAAACAAGACATTTTTAGGTAAATGGATGCAGGGGATAGAGGGAAGGGAAGAGAGGAAATAGGAATAAAAAAGAATGGAAGGAAAATAATAGAAACAAAGTTTTATAAAGGGAAAGGATTGAATACAAGGGAGGGAAATGGGAAAATAAAAGAACTAAAATATATATGTACAGGTACAAATCACTTAAAATGAATGTGACCATTATGTATGTCAAAAGTGTACCGGTAAAATTAATTTTAATAAAAATAGAATAATAAAATTTAAAAGGCGAAGTTCAAAATTCCTGAACTGGTTAATCTCAAAAACCACCTCAGAAATTCTTAGAATTGTATTTATAAATCTGTTTTTGAAGTTGGAAGATGATTGCCATTGTAGATATCAGAAATCTAAGGAAAGTTTGAGTATTCTCATTCTCATCTATAAGTAATACCTTTTGTTTAATCTATGCTTTTGAGGAAAATTCTTTAGCAAATACTAAAACTAGGGATATGTACATAAAAGTTCGAGTATTATTTTTGTACAAAAATTACCTGAAGAAAATATTACTCCCTCTACATTTAAATAATATAGATCCTAAAAGGGGGGGGGGAATCAAACTTCAAACACTCATAATTTGAGAATTATTCCAGCTAAAAATGTTCTAATTCCTGTTTTACAAAGGACACAGGAACTTAGATTGCACAATTTTAAAAAATAAAAGACTGTACTGTGCTTAGGAAGTGACAAAAAGGTATCAGAATGTTAGAGTTGACATAAGCATAATCATGTATTTCATCTCAGGTACTATTCTCATGAAATATGTAAAACAAATGTGCTGTTGATTACCTTCCTGTATTTCCTGCCCTGTGCCATTTCTAGCTTTCTCTCAATATGTTCAATACTCTAATGTATTTTACTAACCTTTATATTTTTCCATTCATTAATGTATCCAACAAATGTTTACAAAGCTGAACAAAAATTTCCAAAAAAATGGATTTAATGGACATCTACATAGTGTTTGACCCACCAATAAAATACACATTCTTCTCAGCAGCACACAGAACTTTCTACAAAATAGAACACACACTAGCCAAAAAAGCATGTCTAAGGGGTTGGAGATTTAGCTTTGTGGTAGAGCGCTTGCCTAGCAAGTGCAAGGCCTTGATTTTGATCCCCAGGACATGACCCTCCCCCCCAAAAAATATGTTTAAATAAATTTAAAAGAACTGAAATTATACCATGCATGTTATCAGATCACAGTGCAGTGAAACTAGAAAACAATGGCACAAAACCCACAGAAACTATGCAAATGCACAGAAGTTAAGCAATACCCTTTTGAATAATCAATGAGTCTTGGAAAAATAATCAAGGAAGAAATAAGATGGTTCCTTTAATTAAACAATAATTTGGACCATCATATCAGAACTTAAAGGACACAATGAAAGCAGTCCTAAGAGGGAAACTGAATTCCCACACCAGAAAAACAGAGTGAGCCAAAATAAATAACATAATGATGTAGCTCAAGGTCCTGGAAAAAAAGAACAATCCACATCCAAAGCTAGTACATACAAGGAAGGAAATTATAAAGATAGATAGTAGGAAGTAGGGAGATAGATCATTCTCAAAAACAAACAAAGAAACCCAAATACGTATTTAAAGAAGAGATAAAAGATGAGAGAAGAAATCATCGAAATAGAGAGTGCAAAGAACGAAGAATCAATTAATCTAAGAATTGGTTCTTCAAAAGAATTAATGAAATAGACAAACCCTTAGGTACTTACCAAGAAAAAGGAAAGACCTAAATCAACTGCAATTAAAAATAAAAAAGATGAAGTCACAATGGACACTGAGGAAATCTAGACTACTGGTAACTACTTTGTAAACCTGTACGTCAATAAATTGGAGAATTTAGAAATGGATAAATTCCTAAATACATATGAATTACCAAAACTGAACCAAGATATGAAAAGCCTAAATGATCCAATAACAGACAATGAAATTGAAGCAGTAATTTTTAAAAAAGCCTACTAAGAGAAGCCCATGACCTGATGGATTCACTGCTGAATTCTACAAGAACTTCAGGTAAGATCTAGTGCCAATATTCATCAAACTTTTTAATGAAAGCAAAAGGGAAGGAGTACTCCCAAAACCATTCCTCAAAACTAGCATTACCTTGATTCCAAAACCAGACAAGTATCCAACCAAAAAAAGAACTACAGGTCAATCTCTTTAATGAACACAGATGCAAAAATCCTCAACAAGATAATGGCAAACAGAATTCAACCAATCATCAAAAAGATATACATCATGCTCAAATAGACTTCATCCCAGAGATGCAAGGATGGTTTAACATATGCAAATCAATAAATATATCACATAAACAGAAGCAAGGACAAAAGTTACATGATCATCTCAACAGATGCAGAAAAGGCCTCTGACAAAATCCAACATCCATTCATGATAAAAATCCTAAAGAAAATAGGTAGAGAAGGACATTACCTAAAGCTGGTAAAAATCACTTATGACAAACCATGGTAAATGGTGAAAACTGAAAGCTTTCCCTCTAAAATCAGGAATAAGACAAAGATGTCCCCATCATCATTTCTGTTCAATATGGTACTTGAAACAGTAGTGCTGGAGTAATTACATAAGAGAAAGAAATAAAAGGGATAGGTACAGAAAAGGAAGAAGTCAAATTATCATTATTTATAGACCACATGATTTTCAGAACAAACTGGACATGTCATTAAAATTTCCACCATAAAGAAATTATAAAGGTTTGAAAAGATAGATATGTAACCTGATTGAAACATTAAATAGTATCTCCGTTAATAGGTATCATTTAAAAAAAGATGTCTGGAAATCTGCCATGAAGCAGATAAGGAATCCAAATGTATGCACTGATACCAGACTCAATGAAGCTTAATGACCCAAAGGAAAAGGAATGTCCAATACATATCCACATGCGCTTTTACAGAAAACATAATAAAGATGAAGATTCACCAAGCAAGTTGAACATGAAACAAGTTCTCATCAAACAAACTCTTACCACTTTTAAAAATCTACACAGTCAAAAACAGATGAGAATTTTTAATTATCAAATAAAGTTATAAAATATCCCCCCAAAATACAAAAAATTAACTGTGTAACTCTGAGAGGGATAAAAACAAAAGTAATTGCTCTTCTTTAAATATCCAAATCAAAGCCTTTTTAATTTGCTTTACAGAATTGAGAATTTTAACTAAGTTTGTGAAGTATAGCATGACTTCATCTACGTAAGAAGGAAAACAACAGCTTGTAGGGGATGGAAATTTAGCTCAGTGGTAGAATGCTTACCTAGCAAGTGCAAGGCCCTGAGTTCGATCCCCAGCACCCAAAAAAAATTTTTGTAAGCTTCTTTAGAGATAATCTAAATTAAAAAGTAACAATTACTTAACAGTACTTCAGAATTACCATGCTTTATAACATGCTTCATAATGTGCCACTGACTTTGAAATATTATATGTTAATATACCTGTAAAAGTGCCCCTAAAGTAAGACTCATTAATTCTGGTAATTAGAAAAAAATGGAACTTCAGACAATAAGATAAATTGAAAAATGAATGAAACCAAATTAAACTGGATTCCTTGCCCCCTCAAGAATAAATGTTCCATTTATTCCTTCCAAGATTAAGATCAACTTTTGACACATGTAACAAAATTAGAATCCATATATGTAAAAGTTACACTGTCCAGTAACACACAGCAACATCAATGCCCAAAAATTATGCTTACATTTTGATGCATCAAAGAAATAAATCTTAAGAAAATATTTCCTCACCTATTATCAGATGGCAGAAGTGAAAGCAAAGCCAAAGCTGAAAGTTTTCTTCTTTCAGGCTGGGTAATGTTGTCCATTCTATCAACCCACATTTCAATCATATTTCCCAACAGCTGGTCCATCTGAGAAAAGAGAAGCCATCTCAAAAATCTTTGAAATTCCATTTCTTCATGGATAAGTACTAGTAAAAGCTTAAGACCCCTAAGTCATGATTAATGTTCCATTATAACAAACCACGGAATTGGAATATCTGAATTTGAGGCAATCCTTAAGCTAGAAAGAAATAATTTGTGCAAAACCAGAAAGTGTTTAATTAATCCTAAGCCAAGTACATTTGTTAAAAATTTGTATATAGCCTTTGAGTGATTTTAGTTACTTCATTTAATAAATTACCAATCAATACAGTCTTCCTGGTGCACTGAAAAAGTGTATGTATTTCTCAAAACTGTCCACTTGGACTTACGGTTTATTCTGCTGGGTGATTCTTGTTCTATGTTCTATAATTTGCTGGACTGACTTGCTACTGCTCACAGAGGAAAGGGCTGACTACAATCGCAAACTGATGCATTTCGCAGAAAAATGAATGGGTAATTTACTAAGACACTTATATTACATTAAAAACAAAGGCAAAATAAATCAACCTAAATAAGTGTGAAAGTTAATTCTAAATGTTGATTCAGTAAGGCTAGGGTGCTCCTCTAATCAAAGACTACACTAGTTGCTCCAAGAGCATTCTGTGGATGTGAGTAGGAAGTACCTTCATCCTCCAAACTGTCTTCAAGTTCTAGAACAGTTCTAAGACCCTTAACTACCCTGAATTCATATTGTTGTTTTACTTTTTTTTTCCTCACTGATGGCTGCAAAAATTCTTTATTTTTGCCAGGAACTTTAGTAAGACCATGATTGACACTGTAATGAAATAGATTTAGAACTTTCGACTGTTAATGTTGTAAGTCTTTGGGATTTTTGTTCCTTTTGTTTTGTTGGTACAGGCGATTCAACTCAGTTTGTGCATGCTAGACAAGCACTGCACCACTGAGCGACATTCCCAGTTCCCTTCTTCCTTTCTCCTCCTTTTTTAAATTTTCTCTCCCCCCCATCTCTCTCTCTCTCTCTCATTTTGTTTTAAGATAGAGTCCTGAGGGTTGGGGGTTTAGCTCAGTGGTTAGAGCGCTTGCCTTGCAAGCATAAGGCCCTGCGTTCGATCCCCGGCACCAAAAAAAAAAAAAAAAAAGAATCCTGTTTAGTTGCCCAAGTTAGTCTCTACCTTGTAATACTCCAGTTTTAGCCTCACAAGTATTTGGAATTACAGGTGTGCACCACCAGTAATTGCTTGAGAACCTTCATATCCAAACTTTATGTCACTAGCAATAAAAAAGCACTGTATTTGTGTTGAAATAATAAAAGTGACTTAATTCCAGAAATAAAGATTGGCTTTAATTTTCAATGAATCCTATGTTTACAACAGTTACTCTGGACAGTCAAGTTTTTCAACATACCAGAAGATATCCCAAGTTACAAGCTACAATTTATTATTAATAAAATTTCATTTTACTCCTACAGAGTCAAAAGATTTCTTTACAATATTTAACAGAAATTTTTTCACAGCACATTTTATACTACTAACTACAGCATTTATCAATGTTTGCTAACCTGCACACTTACGTCAATATTTTAACTAGTCTGATTACCCTTATACATGTTTTATCAGCTTTGGGCTGGACAATTTGAAATTAGTACAATGGAGGTTCAGAACACCTTTAAAACTAGAGTACACTGAGCCTTTGGTAGTGTGTTCTAGTTGACGTAATACAAACTTTATCTACCAAGTGAAGAAAAGAATAGGTGGTATAGCCATGTCAATAAGTAGAAGTCTGGGAAAGGCAGAGAAGCAAATGCTAAATGTTCCTTTCAGACACAGCTGGACATACGGCCAGCTGAGGGAATGTATGAACCAATCATATTTCATCAGTGTAACATGACAGAGACCAAATGTCTAACTTAGAATATAAAGTAGCGAAGACTAGAAATTAATGTATTCTGAGCACCAGCACAATGCAATATGGATATAAGATCAATAAAACATTGGGAAGAAAACAAAAAGGGGAAACAGATATGCTAAGATTTTGGGATTGTTCCAGTAGTTTAAAGATGGAGGCATAAAAGTTACTTTACGTTTCTATTATTGACTGTCAAAAACAAATGATTTGTTAATTGGAAAGAAGAGGCCAAAGGCATATTTCATGTTCCTACTTAGACAGGACTTATGACTATGTCAGAGCTGTTATCATGGATGGAGAGACAGTGAAGGTGATGTTTAGGTAATACAATAAGGGAAGCACACACCAGTAAGACCAAAGGTTCAAATAGACAGAGAGAACCAAAGTACTCAAGGGGATAGGATCCTTATGTACCAAAGGATTTTAGAATTGACTGGGCATCTGAACAAATCTAACATGAGAATATTGAGCCCTTCTAGTACAAGCTTTATAAAAGAACCACAAGTCAAAAAATAAATAAATAAATAAATAAACCTAACTACAAAGTAAACAAAAACAGGAGGGAGCAAGGGAGGACGAAAGAAGAAAGAGGGAAAGGGAAGGAGAAAGGGAGGGAGCAAACCAAGATTAAGGGAGCAAGCAAAGAAGAATAAGAGGATGGGCAGAAGTTGTAGGCAAAGGACATTAGGTTATTTCAGTGCTGATATCAAAATCATTGATTTTTTTTTTTAAATTGGTGCTAGGGATCAAACTCAGGGCCTTGCACTTGTTAGGGAAGCGCTCTACCACTGAGTGAAATCCCCAGCCCCCAAATCACTGAAATTTTAAAATGTGTTTGCCTTCAAAGTTACCAACATGTGAATGGAGTAACCTGATATAGTGCTTTAATTATATGATAAGCAAAGCTAAGCTATTTTAATTGCTCAAGAATAACTACTATTTTTATGCATTATGACATAATATTTTAGTTAACAGCAGCCTAAATATCCATTAAGTTATATTGAAGTAATTTAGTATTTCACTGAAGTGAAAACTTTACCAGGTCCAATGTTGACACTATTTTTCTTAATTAAAAAATACCTTTTTAATGTAGACAGCTTTTCTCTCTATTCCTATAGCACACTGGATATACTGTACATCTCTAACATAGTACTGTATCATCATGAAATTGCCTGTTTAAATACTTTGCCCTTAAAAGAGCACTACAAGCTTGTCAAATTAAGTGTCTCCAGAATCTAGGAGCAAAGTGCCTGTTCTGGGGTAGGTAGGAGGCAGTGGGATGTGGACAGTAGGATACCAGGCTCTGAGATGGGCTTTCTGGGGTTTGTATACCAGTTTTATCATTTACTAAGTAAGGGTGCAAACTTGGGCAGGTTGCTAAATCTCTCTAAGCTCCATGCTTTCCATGTTTGAGGTGGGAATAAAAATACTATCATCTCATTGGCTTGTTGTAAGGATTTAAATTCTAAGCACATGAAATCTATATTATTGTTAAATATACTGCCATTATTAGAATAACTAAAAAATTTCTGAATTAAAATAGTCTTTTAATCATGTAACATTATCCCTACCCAGTTAAATAAACTAATGAAAAATCCCTGTTATACATTCATTGAAACAAAATCTGAGATTTCTAATTTGATTGGTCTAATTCTACAAGAAAACTACATGTGCTGCAAAATACATACATCCTATCATGGATTTTCTTTAATTAATTATATTTATTTTAATCATACATCAAAGGATTTCATAAATTGTCAGCATTCTTGAGATACTAGACAAATATGCTATACCTTCTATATCTTTTAAACCTTAACATTTAATGACTAAAAACATAAAAATCTTATTTGGCTCTCATGTACAGTATTTAGTTTCAAGTAATCAATTCACTTACGAACCTATTCTAAACTATAGTAACTGCTATCAGCTAAAGCATTTCTTTAATAAACCTTTGCTGAAAAGGTGATTTTCCACAATGATTAGAACAGAAATTTCTCAATCTGTGGTATTAAAACAAGTTTATTAAAGGAAGAAAACAAATGAATATGTGCAAAACATTCCTGCTTCAGATTACGTATCAATATACAAATGTAAAAGTTTCAACTGCATTTTACAGAACTTCTTCTATTCCGAGTAACAGTATTACAAAAATTACTTACAGTTTATAATGCCAAGATTTAAATGCTTCAAGAGAACTTTAGTAAAGACTCATTATTTAATCAACTATTTCCTATTTACATTTGGTTAAAGATGTCTTTAAATTTAAGTGGATTCTTACCTCCTGATTAAATTTATGTGCCATCTCATTCAGAAGTGAAGAAAAAAAACTAGTATTTTGTAGTAGAACTCGACCCATAACTCCAAGATATGTGGACATGACTACAGGATACCTCTGTATAATTAAAATACAACACACATAAACTCATGTTAAGGCACAAGTATAAACAATCACAAACAACACGGTAACAACAGGAATGTAAAATAAGAACATTCTCCTTGATTTTGGGGGGGAGAGGTGCTAGAGATTGAACTCAGAGCCTTGCACTCACTAGGCGAGCACTCTACCACTGTGCTAAATCCTCAACCCCTCTTGACTTGATACTGTTTCTCTTCGGAATGAACTATCAATATCAGGTGAGTTCTAACTATATATATGAATTATGTGTTATATATTTATATAGATAACATATGTATATGTATATACATATGTACACATATCACAAAAAGAATCTATCAATGGCATATTTTTATTACTTTACTCCTAATACACATAGTTACATGGATCTGTTTAAGAACTGCACTTGGAAAATAACCAGTGGTTTCATATATTAAGACTACAACAATATTAGTACCATTTTCCCTCTCATATTCTCAACAATCAGATATTAGAATTGTATCACTAGGCATTACTCTACCTCAAATCACTGTGTGTAAATACACATGCATATTAGTGTGAGAGATGAGATGTGAAGAGAAAGCTATATTTTCCAGTGTAGAAAAAGCAAAGGCAAAGATGTTTATCCTGAAAATTTCTTTAATTTATTATGACCCAAATGATAAGAAAGGCTTTCCTTTATACTAATCAACGAGGAAGAAATTATTTTCCAACGAGAAAGGAAAATAATTAAAATTAGGACCCTGGAGTCCAATACTATCCTTAGAAGCTTAAGAAAAGTCTTACCTCCCCTTCCATGATACCCCTGAAAACACAGGGTAAAATTGGCTGAAACATTTGAGGGCCTAATACTGGATTCACTTTAAGGGCATTTTCCACAACCTAAAAAACAGAAAGATACACGGGTGATATTCAGTACCATAAGTCATTGCTTCATGCAAAACACAGCTGAGAAAATGATACACTAAATTAAATATCTCATACCAAATTTGAGAACACATGCAAGTACATGAGGTATGCAATATCCTAATGCTAGAAACACTTGAACAAAAAATATTAAAAACTGCAATTCGATACATAGCATATAATATTTAGGCACCTCAATACATCTTGCACAGAACTGTATTTAACAAGGTTGTGATGACATAGCTAGCACGCTGTTAATGTAATTCTTACCCTTACCCCTTAAATAAGTAATCCTTAGAAAATGCTACTCTAATAAAGGTAGCAAAGGGCACCTGAAAAATCATTGGTTTTGAAATAGTGAAAAGGAAAATTTTAACACCAAAATAAATCTACATTCAAATTTATCAACAAACTGAGGGGGCACATGTTGCATGTATACTTCAAGGTTATTAAATTAGAATTCATATTTTATTTATAATTATGGAGGTCATAAGTCATGAGTATTGACGGTTACATATGAAAACTTGACATACAAATTATTTTTATACAAGTGAGTTATTCATTCCATAAAAAAGGTAGGTAAGCACAAAATTCAAAGTGGAGTGGGATTCTTCTGTTAGTGTTTTGCTTTTTTTTTTTTAAAACAGAGAAAAGAAGACAGCCGTTGGGAAGTAGCAATAATGACCAAGAACATCTATGCTTCAGCACAAAGGCTTAGGAGATAGGAAACAAAAAGACACCAGCTGAGAAGGTTGTAGTCAAAGCCAGGTTTCCCTTACAACCTCCAGCAATACTTGTCAAGATTAACTGCTTACTCTGCACAACCATTCCATGAATTGAAGGGCTATCAGCATCTCTACTCTCTGCTCATTATGTGACCAAAGTGTCCTCAAACATTATGACAATCAAAAACACTCCCTGAATTTCAGAGCATTTCCAAGGTAAGCAAGTAGCACAAGTAGTTGGCAACATTCTCTAATTTGGTGCAAGAAGTTAAGGAACTGTCAAAATAAAAAAAATTAAAACATAAAACCTTTTTCTGAGGTCCAAGCCCTAAGCTATCTACTAAGAGACACAGGGACAGAAGATACTGGTTTCTAATTATAAACAAGAGGATATTAGATTCACAACAGACTTAAACCTGACTTCAGTTAAGATTATTTTTTAAAAATTAGATCATAGCCATGAGGAACCATCAGCCTATCTCACCCACTGGGGTGGCCTTGACAAAAGTCTTCGGGACAGTAAGGTACACAGCAGACAAAGCACCACTCAAGCCAAATCCCAGGAGCACCCCAGCTCTTGTCTGCCATCACTCAGGAGTAGTGAACTGGTCCCACCGTGCCATGGTGGTGACAGAAATGCCCAAACAATGAGAAGGAAGATGAGCTGAGGGTGTGAGGAGCAGTAGAAGGAGCAATACACCCAGGGGACAAAGCCCCTCTGAATCAGTAGAGTAATCCCTGAACAGTAAGTTTGGAAAAAGTCCTAGAGACTTTCTCTGAATGACAACAGACAGTATGAGTGAACCAAGAAAAGCTGAGGAAAAGCACTGCAGCCAAAAAGAACATCCCTCAAACCATCTCCTCCTGTAGAGGGACCGTGAAGTACGTTATCTGCTCAGAGAATGGTCAAGATTCCCAAAAAGAGAAACAGTGCGAAATCAAGCAGATGGGTCCAGATAGTGCCGGCTTCTGTGTGCACGCAGAAGATGCTCTTGAAACTAGTCCACAAGGAGTACATGGGTGGTCTGTGGTCAGGTAACAGGTAGTCACAGTCCTTCAGCCAGTCCGGGAGCACATTGTACGGAATGACCAGCCAACGTTCCTCCCAGACCTTACACACAAACTCCTCTATCTTCCCCATGGGTGGTGGGCCTGCAGGGAGAGGAGCAGTGCCCACACCTCCTCCTCTTCTTTCCTGAAGACCTGGGCAGGTCTGTTCCTCTTCGGCTCTGGCTGGGTTGGGCATCACCCGCATGCCATTCTCTTCTAGCAGTGGACCCTGTTCAGTCAATTCCACCACATCAGTTTCGCCGTTACTGTCAGGAGTCCCACTGCCCTGTGCTACCACAGATCCTTTATGGGAGGACATCTGGCTGGTATCTCCAAATCCTGCAGCTTCAGCTGGAGGGAAGGTTGGGGTCTCTCAGCCGGAGGAGGCAGAGATCTCCCTCTGATAGCAGACAGGTGGGCTGGGCAGGTGGTGCTGGGGGCGCAGTTCCTGCCACAGCCTATAGCGCTGGAAGTGGCCTACAGCCAAGGGGCCCAAGAATCTGCAGTGGCCTTCCTGCCCTGGGAAGGGCCACAGGAGCCTCTTTTTCTTTTTGATCTAATGTTATATCCCACTAGGGATGTACAAGTAAAATACTATATATTAACATTACATGAAATCTTCTCAGATGACTGCTGTAACACTGTCATAGTCAAATTCAAATGTTTCACTCTGATGGTTATCATTAGGAACCGATTTTTATTTTTTTAAATCATGTAAAGCCATCTACATGGTTCCCAGTTCTAAAGTATATAACAAATACAGTACATCCTGAAGGATCCAGCTTTCATTCCCTCTCCCTCTCCCCACTAGATAACCATTTTTATTAACTTGGTTTGTTTTTTCATTTTTATCTTTGTTCCACTCTTTAAACAGACAAAAACTCTAGATGTTATTTTTTACTTATACCGTAAAAATCACTCTGAAGCTGTATATAGAGTTCTTCATCCTTTGAAAAGTGGCATAGTACTCAAATGGATGGATGACTATCCTTCCAATGATCCAATCTTCTATACAAACTATTTCTGTCAACATTTTGCTGTTACAAATAGAACCGTTTGCATTTTCACACTAATTCATTTCTTTTCTGAATATATCTGCAACAGAATGTGTTTTTTAAACCCATCTGAAAAATGTGGGCTTTCAGTTTGTGTTTAAGACTCAATTTCCTTGATTCAAGTTTACACTAAACATGAAGTGGCTAAAAGCATGGATCTTGAAATAGGAATGCCTGTGTTTATACTTACTAGCTGTGTGAGCTTAAGACAAATCATTTATCTCTGTTATTTAATTTCAATCCTATATAAACAGGGAACAGTATTATCATCATATGTTTGTGAGGATTAAGTGAACTGTACATGTTATGTGCATAGAAACATGCAGCACATAGTAAATGATGTTATCAGTTATTATTAAAGAATATAACTTTAAAACATTTGCGTCATCATAAGCCTTATCACAGCGAATGAAAGCAACTTTGCTCAGTCATACTTGATGAGACCATGAGAGAAATAAGAATTTCAAAAGGCTTAGTGGAATGTATGTATCTCAACACATATCAACTTAAAGAAATGATAACAATTTGAGTATTTTTAGAATATAATTGTACTCATCTAGATAACTTGTTCCAAGTCACAGAATAAAATCTATTTTTGTTCTAAACCATTTGCTCCCAAAGCAGGCTTACTGGTTTCTCTATCCCATTTTCCCAACATTGTAATTTTCTGCTTTAAAGAACAAAGAAGTTACCTGCAGGTACTGTCAGAAATTAGTGTAAGTGACATTCAATCAAAAATATATTAAGAATGTTATAGAGCACACTATATTAAGAAACAGTACCTAGGAGAATAAAAATGAAAATAATGAGCTAATATTAAAAACTATTATTAAGACTATAGTAGAAGTCTTAAAGAGGAAAAGGCCAACAATTTTTAGAGTTCTCTCAACTTTCAAATACAGGTATTACAATAAAAGCCCCACTCTCCTAAAATATGCCTTTATATAAAAACACAAGAAATTTATTTGTGGTAATTGATACATCTCTAGTACTCAATATCCATTGATTTATTAAATACTGAAATCCAACTTCTGAGATTTTAAATCAAATATATGGATTTAGCTATAATGGTTATACAAAATAATGTCAAACATATATTCAGATTCTCGATTTTTAATTCAAGTTTTTATATCCTACTAATGACCCATTATTGGCTACTTTCAGAGACACTGGCTTAATCTGTAACTTGTATTAAATATTAGAAATATTATTAGAAATATCTTGATATATACTTGTATGGTGACTGGTTTTGGTTAAAATAATTCAACTAAAATATAAAAACATCATCTTTTCCAATGAAAGAAAGAAAGAAAAGAAAGAAAGAAAAAATAATTTTTGCTACTAAAAATTATAAGGTAGTAAACAGTATGCAAGTTTGGAATTTTCAACAACAAACTTTTTGAATATTGTGTTATTCTGAAAAGAAATACAATTTCCAACAGCCAGCTGAAATGCACAGTTTTAGTCAACTTAATGTAGTTTCATTTTTATTCAGAATTTATTTAAAAGAAATGGTCATATAATAAGACAGAATAACTTGAAGCATTTTGTTTTTCTACAGTCAATGATCTAGGAACTAAATAACTACATGTGTATTAGCCATTTTTCCCTGACAGACTTTATGACACAGTCCCATGATGCAATAAAAATAGACAGCTCTTATTACGGTTATAAAATGCTAGCGCATATTGTTCTAAGTGCTTCTATATACATGAGCTCAAGTAACCCTCACACCAATCCTGGGAATCAGGGGAAGTTATCATCCCTGTTGTACAGACAGAAAGTGAGACAGAAAGTGAGACAGAAAGTAAACTGCTACCTCACACAGCTGTGAATTAGCCAAGCCAACATTCTGACCTGGGAGTCTTGCCTGAGTTCATAGTCATTCCTGCTGTACTACACTCACTCTATTTTGTGCACGCCTAACAAGAAACAAGTAACAAGAAGAAGTTAATATTCTTTTAGACACACTAAAGCCTTGCCTCCTTTTGGACAGAAGTTTCACGATACCTAGTACTTTATAAACTGTCTTTGAAAACCACCTTACTAATAATTTGGCTTTTAAAAGTTTTTCAAAAAAGTATTCTATTCAAATTTAGTCTATTATCAAATATATAACACTTATTGTATTGGCTAATACGACTTGGCCATGTGCACAAACTTTTACATACATACTCCTCAAGTATACTTGAGAATTGCTGTATACTTACTGTGATTACTTCAATACATTTTTTAAAAGAACCCCTTTGGGCAACCATTTTTTTCCTAGAAAGTCAGTTTTGAAGATCTAAAACCTAACCGTTTTCACATCACAAAGGCTACTTTCTTATGATTTTAACACTTACCTAATTAGAATTCTGCTGTTATCTGACTTAGAACACAGATAAGAAATTAAACAGATACACCTTCTCAAAGTTTGTATGTAAATTACATGCATATATATGTGTGTAGGTATTTGTAAAGATACATTTTAATATAGATTTGTACATACATCTATCTTTAAATGTAAATACCATACACCTAATACTACTGATATCTCTAATATAGAAACTAATATGTAAAGATAATACACCATTTAAAAACTGCTGGTTCTTAATTACACATAATTCTGACAAACTTGATACTCTAGGCTAATTTAAATTAAAACTACCAAATATGGTAAAAAAAAAAAAAACATCTATCCCCAAAGGAGGCTAACAAACTAAACGGGTAAGAAGTATCAGATGTCACTGATCCTTGAACAATTTATTAGAAAGTTTTTCAACTCCTTCCTGCACAAAGTGAGGTCTCACAGCAAGCGACACCTCAATCAGCTGAGACTTGGAAACACAGAATTACACTTCAACAAGATTTATACCAGATCTGTATGCATATTCAAATTTGAGACCTCTAGTAAAAACATTACGAAATCAACTGGGTACTATAAAAGAAAATACCCTATTATACTAACTCTTCTCCTTTGGGTCAACCATCCACACTGAAATGAAGGATTAACTTCACAAAAAACTCAGATATTCAACTTAACAAATAATCATCTGTTGATAAGATGACAATACCTTGAGCACTTGAACTTGACCTTCTGTAGTAATTTCCTTTAAGAGTTCACAAAAGGACTGACAAAGACCTACTGCGTATGTCTGAAATTCAATGAAAAGTCAACATAAACATAAAAATGTATCTGCAACATCAAAAAGGCATAAAATTCAACTTGAGACTCATAATCCACTTGAGAATTACATGCTAACTGGTCTAAGCAATAAAGTTTCAATAAGAACTCAGTTTAGAAAACAGATTATGCCTCATCAAAATACAGTTAACTGATACAAAAATTTTATAGGAACACATATAACGATATATTTAAATGGGATATTTTTAGCATTAAATGACAATGGAACTGCACCATCCATACTTGCCCTGCAGTGGAGACTGCTCTCAGTGAATTTCCCCACTTAGAATACATGGTCAATCTAAGATTCTTAAAAGGCATCTCCTGATTGGAAACAATTATCAAAATAATTTTTTTTACAATGCAAAAACTCTCCAACATACCTGTAAAAACTCTGTGGATGATAAAAAAATATAACCATTGATAATCTTAAAGCAGGTTCTGAGATTTTCTGAACTTAGTTCTGCAAAACAAAAATTTTAATTTTTTAAGTAAAGGATAAATTAATTTATTGTTCAGTTTAAATGAAGTGATTCATTTCAACTTAATACTAAGTTATATACCTTTCTTTTTTTAGTAGATTTTTATTAAAATTTATCCCAAATTACACAAACTTACAGACCATTACACAAGCTTACAGACCACAATAAATTGTACCTTTCGCTTATGACAGTGAGCAATGTAAACAACCACCTACATACAGCAGTAAGTCACAACTATATAAAGTTACTATAGTACCCAGTGTATGTGTCACTGATTTAAGTTTGGGTTATTAGGTTCTTATTTTTAAGATATTATTCCTCTGGATTCCCATTCCCCTCCCCCTTTACCCTCTTCTTGTTCCCTTGAACCCTTTGTCTATTGGCTGATATCTAACACTGTCTTTTTGTATCCATTGTTTACCCTTTTCTTTTGTTTGTATTTTACCTCACTAAATAAGGGATACCATGCGGTA
The DNA here is from genome assembly GCA_004026905.1 of Hystrix cristata. NCBI lineage: Eukaryota > Metazoa > Chordata > Mammalia > Rodentia > Hystricidae > Hystrix > Hystrix cristata. The sequence continues at coordinate 46,784 of PVJO010007590.1, forward strand.
TTCTAGCTTGTGAGACTGGTTTATTTCACTCAACATTATATTTTCCAGGTCCATCCATTTTCCAAAAATGACTCTAGTTTGTCATTCTTTATAGCTGAATAGTATTCCATTATGTATAGATACCACATTTTGTTTATCCAGCTATCCATTGATGGGTATACAGGTTGCTTCCAGAATTTAGCTATTACAAATTGTGCTGCTATAAACATTGCTGTGCAAGTATCTCTGTAGTATGATGTTTCTAGCTCTTCAGGAAAGAAACCTAGTAGGGGAATGGCTGGGTCATAAGGGATTTCTACTTTCAGACTCTTGAGAAATCTCCATAATGATTTCCATAATGGTTGTACTAGTTTGCATTCCCATCAACAGTGAGGAGGGTTCCCCTGTCATCACAGCCCCACCAGCATATGTTATTGTTTGATTTCCTAATAATTGCCATTCTTTCTGGGGTAAGGCCAAATCTTAGAGTTGTTTTAATTTGCATTTCTCTAATAGCCATAGATGTTGAACATTTTTTCATATGTTTATTGGCCATTTGTATTTCTTCCACTGTGAAGTACGTGTTCATTTCTCTAGCCCATTTCTTGAGTAAGTCACTGATTTTAGGTAGTTTAATTTTTTTGAGTTCTTTGTATATTCTAGATATTAGTCTTCTGTCTGAGGAGTAGCTAGCAAAGATTTTTTTCCCATTCTGTGGATTTTCTCTTCACCCTAATTGCTGTACAGAAACTCTTTAGTCTAAGGTCATCGTATTTATTGATTCTTGTTATTTCCTGTGTGAGTGAGGTTCTGTTTAGTAAGTCCTTTCCTACTCCTGTGTCTTCAAGTGTTTTACGTATTCTGTCTTCCAGAAGGTTTAATGTTTGTCTTGATGTTTACATCTTTGATCCATTTTGATTTTAATTTAGTATATGGTGAGAGATATGGGTCCAATTTCATTCTTCTATAAACTGACAACGTTTTCCCAACACCATTTGTTAAACAGGCTCTCTCTCCTCCAATGTATGTATTTGGATCCTTTGTCAAAGATCATATATTTGAGTATGTCTGGAGAAGTTTCTGTGTCCTCGATTCTGTTCCATTGGTCTATGTGTCTATCTTTATTCCACTACCAAGCCGTTTTTATTACTATTGCTTTGTAGTATAGCTTGAAGTCTGGGATTGCTATGCCACCTGCTTTGGTCTTATTGCTCAGCATTGCTTTTGCTATTCAAGGCTTCTTCCATTTCCATATAAATTCTAGGATTGTTTGCTCTAGATCTGTGAAGTATGCTCTTGGTATTTTGATTGGTAGTGCATTGAATCTGTATAAGAGTTTTGGAAGTATGGCCATTTTAACAATATTGATTCTACCTAACCAAGATCAAGGGACATCTTTCCATTTTCTGGTATCCTCTTCAATCTCTTTTTTCAGAATGCTATAATTTTCTTTGTAGAAGTCTTTCACTTTTTTAGTCAGGTTAATTCCTAAGTATTTCATTTTTGTTGAAGCAACTGTGAATGGTATTGTTTCATCCTGTTCATTGTTGGTATACAAAAATGCTAATGATTTTTGCAAGTTGATCTTATATCCTGCTACTCTGCTGTAGTTGGTTATTAATTCTAGGAGCTTTTTGGTGGAACTTTTTGGATCTTCAATGTAGAGTATCATGTCACCTGTGAACAGTGATAATTTGAGTTCTTCCTTTCCTATATGTATTCCTGGGACCACATGGATTCACAGCCAAACTCTACAACACTTTTAGAGAAATTATATCACCAATACTCCTCAGATTGTTCAAGGAAATTGAAAGGGATGGAGTGCTTCCAAACTCGTTCATGGAAGCGAGAATCACCCTGATTCCAAAACTAGACAAAGATCCAACTAAAAAAGAGAACTGTAGACCAATTTCCTTAATGAACATAGATACAAAAATCCTCAATAAGATATTAGCAAACAGAATGCAACATATTCTCAAAAAGCTGATACATCACAATCAAGTAGGTTTCATTCCAGAGATGCAAGGGTGGTTCAACATATGAAAGACTATAAATGTAATTCACCACATAAATAGGAGCAAGGTCAAAAACCACATGATCATATCAATTGATGCAGAAAAAGCCTTCAACAAAATCCAACACACCTTCCTGATAAAAACCCTGAAGAAAACAGGCATAGAAGGACCATACCTGAGTATGATAAAGGCTATCTATGACAGACCAACAGCCAGCATCATACTAAATGGGGAAAAACTAAAAGCACTCCCTCTAAAATCAGGAACCAGGCAAGGATGTCCACTATCACCTCTGTTATTTAACTAAATTATATACCTTTCTTTACAAACTGTTTAAACTGTTTAGACTGTAATTATCTATAAATGTTTAACTACCAATGTATAATTTAAGGTTACCTCATTTACCTTTCAGTAGTTAAAACACTTTAGGAAAAACATCAAGCCCCACCTCCAACTTTTCCATTCAGAACAAAAAAAAGCAGATAACCATTTGACCCAATTCTTTATTTCAATCCGAATTTTTAGTGCTAACATGGCAAACGTGTTACTGAATCATTTTATCATCAAAAAAAGAAAGAAAGAAAAAAGATAAAAAGGGCTGGAGATTCAGCTCAGTGGTTAGAGTGCTTGCCTTGCAAGCACAAGGCCTTGCGTTCGATCCTCAACACCAAAAAAAAAAAAAAAAAAAGAATCATTTTATCATCATATTCTGACATGTGCTTAAATGAGTTTACTCAATGAGTGTTTACTGAGTCTTACTGTACTGGCACTGAATATGTTACATTAAGAAAAGAAATTCTGAGGTGGGGTATGGTGGCGCACACCTGTGATCCAAGCTTGGGAGGCTGATGCAGGAGGATCACCGTGAGTTCGAGGCCAGCCGAGGCCACATAATGAGATCAAGGTCAGCCTGAACTACATAGCAAGACCGTGTCTCAAAAAAAAAAAAAAAAAATCTATATATAAAAAGTATATTACATTTCAATATTCCTAATCCTTGGGCTCTGTTCTAAATATGTTCCTCAATAAAAATTTGCACGTTAAAAAAAAAAGTTCTTAAACATGTAATCACCAAAACAACAAAGGAAAAAGATACCATTTTCAGCTATTCCCTTTCATGGACAAAGCAGAAACAATTTCTTAAAATTGAATGCAATCAAATGTTAATGGAAGGCAATTTTACATGACTCACTACATACAATAATGACACAACAGAATGTATATATACGTCAAACATATAATTATATAGATCCAAACATAACTCAAAAATATGTCTAAAACCTTTTTGTTGAGACAGGGTCTCACTTTGTAATTCAGGCCAGACTTAACTCACTATGTACCCCAGGCTGCTCTCCAACTCACAGCAATCCTGCTGCCTCAGCCACCTAAGTGTCAGGATTAAGGTGTATGCTACCATGCCCAGCTAAAACCTGCCATTCTTTACTGCAAATATTTTTGAAATTCTATTCATTTGCAATAGGCAGAAAAAAAATTTTTTTACAATCAACAGAGTTGTATTTATTTTCAGATATCATGAATAATTTATGTGTATGATTTTCCATCAGGGGCAAGTGTGTCCCCTGTAAGACATTTGGCAATGTGAGAAAACATTAATCCTGTTCATGACAAAGTTTATAATGAGAACAGAAGGGAGGGGAGAGGAGGGGGGAAGAACCAAGAGACACCATGTACAGGTACAAAACAAACATGTTAAATGTGATCAATATATGGACAATGTACCAATACATGTTCTTGGTTAAAATATTAAAAAAAAAAAGTTTATAACGAATCTTGTCCAGATTTCTATTCCTTGGCCAAGTATAAAGAAGTATCTCAATTACACTGAATGGCACTGTATGTGGTCGCCAAATCGGGTGGAACAAAATTTTAAAATTTCTCACCAAAGAGTAGAGGGAAGTAAAGGAGGAATTTCCTATTTGTTATAATTAGTGAAAGACAAAATTTTCCTAAGAGATCAAGGATCAGAGCCTGGCCTGTTGCCAGTGACTTTTTCTTTGGGAAATTTTCCCATTTATGGGGAAGCTAGATGATAAAATGCAAATAGCTCTTTACTGGAAAAAAAAAAATGATTACTTTGGTTATTGAGATCTTACTCTATTCTGAGCAATGAAATAGAAGAATAAAACAACTCAGAGGAAACATGAACAATATTTAGCCACTATGGTCATCCAACAAATGAGACAAAAATGTTTTCAATCAGATCCAATTGTGTTTCAGTCCATATCTGTTAATATTTTCAAAGGGTTGCTCTTTTTCAAGCATGTCATTATACCTCAGTGATATTTTTTGCTTCTGAAAAAATATCCAAGGACAAGTTCTCAGACAAAAAGTCTTCAGTACTGCCATAATAATTATAACTTTTACCTAGTGTTTTTGTAACCTAATAACTTTCATGATTATATAGCTCATTCACAACTAACACTTCAACGAACAATGTATATAATTTCATAATATTTCAATGTTTCCTTAAATAAAACAAATGAATATGTACTAAGCTCAATTTGAACAACTGACTACCGTAGTATACAAAAGCAATTTTACAATGATTTATTTTCCCATAATTTTATTTTATACTGCTTTTTTTGTTTGGTGCTGGGGATCAAATCCAGGGCATGATAAATGCTAGGCAAATGCTATACCACTGAGCTATACCACAGCCCCAGTACAGTCTTTTAAGCAGTATATAAAATTGCTATCAAACACAAAAATTTACCAAAGTTCAAGCTTAAACTGTAATTAGTTTCCTAAGAATATTTTTTATTACAAAATTTTCTGCAAGGCAATGTAATTTAGTGTTTACTCTTAAATCGGCCTAAATTATTCTAAAATGTTATATACAATAACCTAGAAACTATAAAAACACTATTCAACTTATTTTGTTAACATCGAGGACTCTAATAAAAATGGAAGATGTTTTTAAAGCCAGCTGTACTCCTCAGAAGCACACTTGTTGATTAATATAAAGTTTTAATGCATACCAAGTAGTGGTGACATATTCTGAAATACACGAAGCAACTCTGGTGTAATACATGGGCTGTTTTCCAATGTTACTAACCTAGAGGGGGAAAACAGACAATCAAATCACTCTGCATGCCAATTAAAGCAATTAACAAAATAAATACAAAGAAAAACAGTCTCATCTAAAGGAAGAAAAGAGAATGCACACAGTTATAAAAATTATCTAAGAAAAAAATTACAAATGCCTGAAAATAAAAGCCTACATACTGTATTATGTAGTATCATTTCTATATACATAGCAAAATAGTCTAAACTTTATGAAAGTATGTTTAATAGAATTATAATTTCAAAGCAAAGAGATTAGTATGAATTGGTCAAGAAGGGATAAAAATTACTTTGTCGTTTTGATTTTTCTGAAATAGTCTCTGACACATGTAACTAATGTGTCCTTTAGATGAGAAACTGTACTAATAAATTATTAAACAATTTAAACTAAATCCTATCTAAATACAAACTTTGCACAACAAAGGCCAATTACGGGGGGGAACACCTCTAATCCCAGCATTCCAGGAGAAAGAGGTAGGAGGATCACCTGGGCAGTTTTGTGACTTAGTGATACCCTGTTTCAGCGTAAGAAATTTAAAAACTGGATGAGTATGTAGCTCAGTGCAAAGGCCCTGGGTTCAATTTCAGGAAAGAAGGAAGGATGGGGGTTGCTATTATAAGCCAATGTCATACCATTAGTACTGTGAAATAATCACTGTATTTTAAAAAATGCATCGTTACACAACAAAAGAAACCACTAACAGAGTGAAGAGATAGCCTAGAGAATAGGCAAAAATTTTTGCCAGCTACACTTCAGACAAAGGACTAATATCTAGCATATATAAAGAACTCAAAAAAATTAGACCCCTCAAATTTAAAGACTCAATCCAAAAGTGGGCATCTGAAATGAATAGACACTTCTCAGATGAAGAAGCACAAATGGCCAATAAACACATGAAAAAATGCTCAACATCACTGGCCATTTGAGAAATACAAATTAGAATAACACTGAGATTCCACCTCACTCCAGAAAGAAGGGCTACCATCAAGAAATCAACCAATAACAAATGCTGGTGGGGCTGTGGGGAGAAAGGAACCCCTCACTATTGTTGATACAACTGTAAACCGATACAACCACTATGGAAATCAGTATGGAGATTCCTCAAAAAATCAGAAGTAAAAATTCCATTTGACCAGCTATTCCCCTTCTAGCGATCCTTCTGAATGAGTTACACATATCGTATTAAAGTGATACATGCATACCTATTTTTATGGTTTGTGTCTAGATGTCCCCGCAAAGCCTCACATGTGGGGTAGCTGGATCTAGAGTGTGTGATTACTAAATTAGTCCACTGATCGGTTTGGCATGGTTCTGTCGGGATCAAGGATGTGACGCTAGGATTAAGGGTATTAGGATTAAGGGTGGAAATACTGCCCACCCTAAAAACAGGGAGCCTGGATAAGATACAAAACACAGGAAGGAGCTGGTTAGTCCCCTTGCTTGCATTCCTTGCTTACCTGGCTGCCTTCTGCCTGTCTGCCATGCCACCCTACCTCGGACCCAGCTGACTGTGGACTGAAACCTCTACAAACTGTGAGCCAAATAAACCTTTCTTCCCCTAATTTTGGGTGTCGAGTATTTTGTCTCGGCAATGAGAGAAAAGTAACTAAGACACCCATATTTACAGGAGCACAGTTCAGAATAGCTAAATCTTGGGAACAGCCCAAATGCCCAACAACCAATGAATGGATAAAGAAGATGTGGTGGTGTTTTTTTTTTATAATGGAATACTACTCTGCCATAAAGAAGGATAGGCTTGAGACATTTCTAGCTAAATGGATGCATCTTGAGACCATACGCTTAAGTGAAATAAATCAGAAACCTGTGTTTAAATACCACATTGTTTCTGAAAGTATAAATAAGGACCAAAATGTGTAATATACAGGAAAAGGAGAAAAAACTGTACAAATGTATTGTGGAAAGGGAAGAAATAGTTCAAGTGGAAAAGGGAACAAGGCGGGAGGGGGCAAGAAAAAAAAAAGAGAATGGAAGGAAAAAAATGGAAACAAATCTTTTGTAAATAAGGAAGAGAGAGGGGTTCAAGGGAGGGAAGGGAAAGAAGAAAAAAGAAGAAACAAGATATATCATGCACAGGTACAAATTCACTATAATAAATGTTATCACTGTTATCATTATGTACATCTAAAATGTACCACTAAAATAAAAAGTATATATACAGAAAAATACACTCACAAATGAATGTAGGAAGCAAGAAATTTGGAGCAGAAATAAAGGAAAGGACAGAAGCACAGAATTTACAAATCTAAGAGGTAGTTTCTTCATAACAATAAAGGCAAGTCCTTAATAAATGTACTTTACAAAGAGAAAAAAGAATAAAAATATAAATGGCAGAGAAAAACATACAGATGGTTTCTATTTAAGGGACTAAGTGCCAAACTAAGAGACATCAAAAATCAACACTAAAATAAATATATTCACACAAAACTAAAGACATTATCAAAACTAAATAAATTCCCAGTCCTTGCCATGGGTACATTTCCAGTTCATTACTGAATTCTTCAAATAACAAATATCATATTATAAAAAATATTCCAGTGTAAATAAAATGATTTTTAAAGTTGGTAAATGGGCAAAATAAACATAACCATGACAGAAAAATCAAACAGTACCACAAAGTACAGATCATAGATCCAACTCTTTTATAAATAGAGGGAAAAATTAAGATATAATACTGGAAAACAAAATTTTATAATATAGTAAAAGAGTATAATTCACCTCAGTATCTCAAGCTTACCTCAGGAAGTCAACGTTCTAAATTTGTTTTTTTTTAAGAGAAAAAATTAATCTCCTGAGTAGATGGCCAAAAGCAATCAAATTGTGTTTTGTTCCGTTTTTCAATGATGAATATTATATTACATTTAATGGTGTATATAGCTCACATTGCTTACCACTTCCACTATTTATTATTACCCTATCCTATTTCCAAACAACACCCTCTTGATGCAACGTTTTTTTGTTCAAATTCTGCTTTAAAATAAGTTAAAGTAGTATGTGTTCATATTAAGAAAGAAGAAAAGTTAAAAATTCATGAGCTGATTCTTAGAATGTAGGTCAGATGAGAAAGAAAAATAAACTAATGCATGTAAAAAGATAACAAATGTAAGAGCAGAGAGTAATAAACAGGAAACAAATAACAAACAGAGTCCAAAGCCCAAACTTGGATCTTTGATGAATCCCGAGTGAAATGTAACTAAAGAACCTATGAAAAAACAATCACATATTGGTCTGTGGGTTTCACTTTATACTCCTGACCACAACTGGTTCTGATGATCCATACTAAGCTCAAATTCTCATTCTTTTTTCTTTCTTTCTTTCTTTTTCAACAGTACTGGGGACTAAACTCAGGGCCTCAGCACTGAGCTATATCCCGAGACCTTTTCTTGTAGTTTTTTGAGCCAGGGTATTGTTAAGTCACTAAACTGCCCAGAAGAGACTTTGACTTGCAACCCTCCTGCCTGAGCCTTCCAGAGTGCTGGGATTGCAGGCATGTGCCATTGTGCCCACCTTTATTACTTCTCTCCCGCAAAGATTGCTCATATTTTGTGTACACTCCTAGTCAAGCTCATTAGCTACAAAATGATGATCAGCCTTCATCTTTTAGTGAGAAAACACAAGCCATATTACATGGACTAGCTTTGGAGACCTACATTCCAATCTTCAACTAACACGAATTGTTATCCCTAGCGCTACCAACATTCAACCCTTCCACCAGAGCTCTCAATTCTGTCCCTTCTTGCCTCTTTGCCTCCATTATCCGACTCTCTCAACCCAGCCTCATCCATTCTTCCAGATTTTGCATTCCCCACACCACCCTTACACTCTATGTATACTCCTCTTAATAGGGAAAGCTGTTAGAGTAAGTCATCAAAGCTCAGTCTTACTTACCTCCACTTCATTCTGTGACTCTGTGTGTGTGTGTGTGTGTGTGTGTGTGTGTGTGTGTGTGTTTGTGTGTGTGTTTTAAATTTAATTCTGGGGTTAGAGATTTAGCTTAGTGGTAGAGCACCAAGCACAAGACCCTGAGTTTCATCCCCAGTACCCAAATAAATAAATAAATTTTATTTTATTGGTACACTTTTAATATACATAATGATCACATTCATCATAGAGAATTCATACCTATGCATCCAATTCATTCTTAAATCTGCTTTAATTTCTGTTCTTAACATTCCACTTAAAAACCCTTGTACTCATATCATCTGCATGTGGACAAATTCACTTCTCTGTACTATCTTACTAGGACAATCAGCAACATTTGTCAGAGCTGCCAAATACAAAGCCCTCTTTTAGGGAATACTCTCCTCTTTTAGCTTTGTTTTCCTCCAGTATATCAGAAGACATTCTTTCTGCCTTCCTAGATGGCTCCTCTGTGTCCACAAAATGCTATAAATTCATCTAGATTTTTGCCCTGCAGAAGATTCTTAATCTGTCCTCTTCCCAGGCAAGCTTATATAGCCACAGATTTTAAATGCCATATGCAAAGTGCTAACCACTTTAGTAAAAATTATCTTACTTTCATGACAACTATTTCTCCTTAGTTTACAGCTAAGCAAGCTGAGGCTCTCAGAAGATGATTATCAAGTCACAAACCAAATACAGCACAATAACTGGAATTGGCACTTGTATCTGTGTGATTCCAAAATGAGCTCTAACTCATTAAGAAAAATATGCAAAGAAATTTGTACCTAATTCTTTAGAGAAGCAACTATTAATAATTTCAATAAATTTTTAAATGTGTCTTAATGATTTTCATTTATATATAACTTAATGCTTAGAAAAAGGAATTAACATTTGCCATCAAAGACATTTTATTATTACACTGTTTACTTAACTCTTTGAAAATTCATACCTTTAATAAACACAGCAATACATTAAGTTGGTAATGCGGCCTAGTCTGAGTCTAGGTCTTCATAACATTGTAAAATTTTCTAATTTTCGACATTATATCCTCTGTATATGTTGGCAAGATTGTGCAAGAGAATAACACTTTATGATTTGGAGCAAAGACTAGAAACCTACAAGTCATGGCCTAAATCCAACCCACATGGTATATTTCTGTAAACCAATTTAAATGCACCCAAATCATGCCCATTTGTTTCTGACCTGTGTTGTGCACGGTTCTGACACTAAAAAATCAGAGTTATGTAGCTACTGAGACTGTACAACTTGGAAAACCTAAAATACTTTCCATTTGGTCTTTACCAAAAAAGTTCAACTTCAGGGGCTGGGGATTTAGCTCAGTGATTAGAGTGCTTGCCTTGTAAGCACAAGGCCCTGAGTTCGATCCCCAGCACCAGAAAAAAAAAAAAAAAAGTTCAACTTCAGATCTAGAATAATACACCTTTGTACAAAACTAAATACAAAAACATTTTAATTTACAACCAAACCATCTATGTGTCATTTAAGTACAAATTACATAACCTTGAAAATAATATGAGGTACCCAAATTGCAAATTTTTAGTAAGTATTTTACCTAGTTAAGTTTTAAAATCATTCATCCAGTACTGATTTAGATCATTAATTTCTACAACTTCTAAGAACCAAAACTCTTAATTCCTAGATAACTAAGCAAAATTAAGAATGAAAGGAAGGAAGAGGAAAGAAGGGCAATCAACAAGTTTTCACTTCTTCTATGGCTGGTTTCTGTAATTTGCTCTTTTAATTCCTGTAGTCACTTTCTATACTAGTGGTGGCAAACTTAGGGCACGCATGCCACAGCAGGCTGTTTATATCATTGAAAGCTCTAAAAGGTTCACCACCACTTTCTACACTAAAATTTTTAAACTTTTCACGTACAATTAGGCTGGGGAAAACTCTTTCAACCAGTGAGACCAGCTTAATAATGCAAAAGGATTTTCTAGCACAGTTCTTTACCCACATAATGGGTAGTCAATAAACATTTGTAGTACTAAGCTGCCAAACAAGCAGGGTTGTGTTTACTTTTTTCAAACTTAGCACTACCTAGTACAAACAGTGAGATAATAAATAAAGACTATAAGTACCACTAACATTTGGGGCTGAGATACATCATCTCAGCACTTACTGGGTAAGGTAATAAAAGGTTGAGAATTAACTCAGTATTTATAAAACATCCCCTTTCAGTCTGGAGCTTTTAAGCCAAGTTTTAGTTTGGGAAAATTATCAAAATTCCTCTTTTACATGCCAAATTCCAAAGGATGAAATGCAGCTGAGTTCCCGCTGCAATTTCCCCTTTGACTTAGTATACTATAAGCCCACACTAAGTGATAGCTTTGAAAGAGGCACTGACACTCATTTAAGGAAATCAATTTCACATCCTTATTTTCAAATGCTGAGTAATTAAAGCCTGGTACATGGTCTTTACTTTAATGGCATGAGAGCAGGGAATGCCAAGGGGGGAGGACGGAAGCGATCCATGGTGTCAAGTTTTCCTCTTACCATAATTCTAAACCATCTTCCAGAAGATAGACATGTGGAGGCTGGGAAACATCAGTACTCAGTTGGATAACTGGGAGCAGGAAAGGGTACAGGTTCTTGCTGTCTGCTCCTAATCCCTACGGGAAGTATAAATGCAACTTATGATAAGATACTCTAAGTCCCCACCACCACCATCACCACCACCAAAATTACCTATTATTTTTAAAAAGCCCTAAAAACAATTTATAAAAAAATAAATCAATCTTTTTAGTATGGTCATACTTATGAGCATTACTAAAACAAAGCGCTATTTAAAACTGTAAAGCAAAAATTGGAGTAGTACTATTCACCTGCCTAATAACGGCAGTAAAAAAAATGCAGTATACATAACAGCTCCTCACATCTGTTGTCTTAAGAGATCCCATATGCAGCATTAGAATCCTAAATATGAAATGCCTGTAATCAAAAGTGATTCACATTTTTCCTTTTTTATTTATTTTTTTAAATTTTGGAATAGTATCTGCATATACATATTGAAATATCTTGGAATCCAGGTTTAAATATGAAATCTATTTATGTGCCATATAAACCTTACACACAGTAGTCTGAAGGTAATTTTATACCATATTGTGAGTGTTCCTGTATTTTGACTGCAACCAGTCACATGAGGTTGGACATGAAATTTTCTATTTGCTATCAACACCCAAAAGGCTTCAGATTTTGGAGCATTTCAAATTTCAGACTTTCAGATTATGGGTGCTCAACTTGGGTAAGAAATAGTTTTCCCTCCTTGTGACTACAAAAGAGGTATTATGGGTATTCAAAATTCTATGAACATTTTCACCTACGTAATCTACAATGAACCCCCCACAAATATTTATCAATAAGATAATGCTATTTTAAGATTCTGAGTAGCCATGAAAAAGGATTTATAATGGAGTAAAAAACATCTCAAAAGTAATTACAAATTTAAAAGGTGGAGAGGTGTATATAATAACGTTATACATCAAAGAATTTTAAAAAATTTTTTACATATCCGTATATGCAGTATATACATGAAAATGTTTCTGGAAGCAAACAGAAAAACACTAGTTAAATGGGGGAAGAGAGCTGGGTGTGGGGACACACACCTGCAGTCCCAGCACTTGGGAGGCTGAGGCAGGAGGATTGCCTTGAGTTTCAAGTCAGCCTGGCCCTTAATGGACTTCAAGGCCAGTGTGAACTACATAATGAGATCCCGACTCAAAAAAACAAAACAAAACAAAAAAAAAAAAAAACCAACAATAACAACAACAAAAATAGGGCAAAGAGGAAAAAAAATACTGGGAAGAATGTAAAGGAGATTTTCTTTTCACTATTTTGTACATATTCTTTAAAATGTGAATTTTTTTGAAATGAAGAATACTTGTTAATATTTTTAATGAACCAAGAACAAAAAGATGGAGGAAAAAGACAATCTGGAATTTTAGTTTGTCTATTCCCATCTTAAGAAGGTTGGTATCACACTCTTCAGTACGTCACAAGAAAACAAAAAGGATTAAAAATAAACACTAAACTACATTAATCTCTATAATCTAATAAACACAGAACAAAAACAACAAACTATCAAACATCTCATTGAGGAAATCATTCAAATGTCAAAATAAGTTATTACAAATTACAATGCCATAAATATATACATATTCCCCTTTTGATGACATATATTCTAAGTTCAAGCCTTTTCTTTCAGTTTTGAGTATATATTATTATTAACTGTAGTTACCATCATATACAATAAGTCTCCACAATGTAGTCATTCTAATTGAAACTTTGTATCCTTTGCACAAAACAAGACCCCTTTCTCTGGCCCCTGGCAATCAACATTCCAATTTCTCTGAGTTCATCTTTTTTAGATAAATATAATGAGATAATGCAGTATTTGTCTTTCAGTTCATCTTTATATGTGGGACAACAAACACTTCAGTAGAAATTACATAGAGTTTATTCTTAAATATGTTAAGTGTAACTTTGGTGCTTACTCTAATCAAAAAATCATTTGGAAGAGTTTATTAAAGAGTTTTTCAAAGAAACAGAATTACGCAGATGCCATTATTTAATAAAATAGTATATTGTCCCTTAAAACTCACTTAAACTCTACTTTTCATAGCTGAAGCTTATCAAAGAACAAAAAAAGGAAAGAATGTTAAGAAAACTAGTCAAGTTCATTTTATCAAATAGACTGAACATTTCTTAGGAAAATTAGAATTTATCTACTCAATTGCTTACCCAAATAAGCAGAATATGCTAACACTAGCAAAACTAAAATAAGCAACTACTTGACACACAAAGTCTCTCAGTCAAAGCCTAAGAAGTTCATTACGTTACACTCTTACGTCATCAACTGATATGCAGGTTTAAGTAAATGTGCGCAGGTTTAAGTAAATGTGAACACTCTCTGGGCCCACAGTAACTATAATCATTGCCCATGATACTGTAAAGGCTCAAAAATAAGTCTATCACTTATTAAGGATACTACTAGAAGTAATTAAAAAGGAGAAAAAAATCATTCTACTGCAAGATATAAGAGGAAATTGCACTCTAACCACTGAGCTAAATCTTCAGCCCCAGAAATTGAACTATCTTTTAATGTCCTATGAATCTTTTTCTTTAAAAAAACAAAAAGGGGGAAAAATAGAGGAACAGCACCATCTAGATACTGGCATTTTTTTAGGGCACTGTCCTTCGCTCTTCTTATGTCCCATGATTATGTTCACATCTAGTTTCTCTAACCTAATTTTCTGAGGTACACTCAAATGACTACAGAACATGATCTCTCAGAATGTAGCTCAAACTCTTAATAGTAAACCAGTTCACTGTCTTCCTAAAACACTGTTCTTCCTGCATTTCCTTACTTAAGTGACATGAACCACTATCTACTAGGGATAAATTGTATCACAACCACTTCCTGGTTTCTCTTCCTCTTCACCCTACATCTGAATAATCTTTAATTCCATCTCTGCAATATTCTTCAAACCTTCCCCCTTCCTTCCATAACTTTAGTTCAAGTCATCATCTTTTTCATCATTATCCGTATCCTCAATATTGGTTTAACCTTGCTCCAAAGCAGGGTTGCCAGTAGGTCCCTGACTGCTTTTCTAAAATAAAAATGATCAGAACATTCCTTTCTCTGAATATCAAAAGATGTTCTTCAAAGCCTTCCTGACCAAACTCCCATACACAAGCTTATGCTCCATGTTCCAGCTACGCCACAAACTCAGTATTAGAACATATGATGTAAATACCTGTAGAAAGCTGATAGATTCAAATTGAACATATTCATTTACTACTGTTTCTCCTGAAACACACTAAAAAAGACACAGCAAGAGTTCCAATACCATCAATTTAAAGGAGGGGAGGCTCATTCTAGCTCACAGTTTCAGTCTACAGTTGGCTGGCTTCAAGGCAGGAAGGCACAGTGAAAGGTCCAGTAGAGGACAGCTGCTCACACTGTGGCAACCAAGAAGAGAGGAGGGAAGGTGCAGGAAGAGGGTGGGGAGGCCTTCCAGGTTGGGGCCTACCATCTAACAGCAAATCATCTGTGGCCCCATAATTCAATCATCTTGCAAAGACTCCACCTCTGAGTGAATGAGGCTCTTGGGAGACATCTAGATCCAAACCTTAACAATGAGAAGTCACTAATCAGAAACTTACAACATGCAAACAAATTTATCCAAACAATATCATAGAAAACTATTGGCTAAATAAGAGAAACAAGGGAGGAATTAATCAATTGGAAATAGAAGAGAATAAAAGAAAAGTGGCTCCATAATAAAAATGTTACTAAACAAACAAACAAAAGATATAGCAGGAATGTTTTTTTAAGGACCTAAAACCTTAAGTACAAAAACAAGATAGCCAGTCAGTTTGGAGCCTGAGAAAAGACAAGTGGTAAGTGACTTAGCAATCTAAGAAACCAAAGTGTAGACAGCAAAAATCTAAAAAAAGAAGGAATAAAGAAAAGGCAGGAAGGAGCCTGATTTACATTACTAAATCTCCAGAAGACCAGAGAACTGATGGCATCAGGTACTTTGAGAAGTACCTGTGTGTGAGTTTGGGTGGGTAAGGGTGAAGAGCAGTGGCATAACTAGAGTTTAGGGGGAGCAGTCCTTCAATTTGCAGACCTCCAACATATCTGAATATGTATGTTAACCTATTTAAATACTGCCCCAAAAATGTGCGGCCCAGGGTGGACCGCCCCCTCTGTCCCTGCTCGTCGCCCCAGGTAAAGCACTGGTGAAGGAAAAGTGTTACTAATACGATCTTCTAAAGGTGCTTTAAGGGCTGAGGATATAGCCCAGTGTTTAGAGTGCTTGCCTAGCAAGTGCAAGGCGGACTTTGATCCCCAGCACAATCAATCAATCAATCAATTAATCAATCAATCAATGTGCTTTAGCAGCAGTTTGATATGAAGATCTCATCCACATCCCTCCCCTCCGAGCCAGCTTAACACTAGCTGTTTACTTTTTGATAAAATCAGACAAACTATCTTAAGACTGGAAAATGCCAAGTAATCAAGAACAGGGGTATGATATTAAACAAAATCATATTACCCAGTAAGAGGCAGGAGATTAAAGGATCTTTCATTGAGGAAACATGTGAAAATATTAACATGAAATATTTTCCAGCAAAACATAAACTAGATCACTGGGGAAGGGGGTACTGCTATTTTGCCCAAGCTAGACTTTAACTCAGGATCTTCCTGCCTTGACCCCCCAAAGCAGCTGGGATTACAGGCCCGTGAAACTAGCTACTGAAGATCGTTCTAAGATCCCAAAGATAAATCTACAATCTGCAAATTTCCCACACCGTTACCCTCTCCACTCAGCTTTTTAGTGCCTGCTAAGTTTATACTGACAACATATTGATAGCACTTGAAGTTGGGAGATGTATTATACCATTCTTTCTTCTGAGGCAGGCCATTAGGACTTGATAGACTGGCTGGGGAAGCAGGGGTGACCTGTTAATTGCAAAGTCCCAGGACACATACACAGAACATTTCCCAAAGTTCTGCAGTAGAAACAGTCAGAAACTGCTGCCTTCAATTCTTCTAGCAGAACTAGAGCACATTTTTGATAAGATGGCCTAGATCTAAAGTCAGCCTGAGCAGTGGGGAATCCAAAGCACAGCCACGGCTGAGCTCAGGACTACTGTGTTCTCTCTTGCACGGTGGTCCACTTTTAGAGTGTACTTATCTTCCTACTTTTAATTGGTCCAAACTCGTTCTACAGAGGATGTTTCTTTTCCTACTTTAATACACAAAAAACCTTGCTGCCTTTTGCACTCCTAGAAACCACCACTGGAAGGAGAGTACTGCACCCCAGAACCTGGTAACACTTCTTTTGGGTATTTCAAATTTTTCCATAATAGTAAGTAAATACATAAAAGCAAGCAACCAAGGATCAACAGATACTGTAGGGCCAGGGGTTTGTAGAGAGGAAAAAAACAGAATGGGGGCCTCATTAGGTCTTCTAGTTATTCCTGACTAAAACAAGTTAAAAAAAAAATCTTTAGTAGAGAGAGAGTCCTGTGAAAAATAGGTCAAGGACAGAGTAGAGAAAGAGAAAAACCATAGAAAGAAACATACAAAATGGCCTTGGAACTTGCACCAAGAGACCAGAGGGAGAAAGAGCCGAGAGGCAGGACACAAAGAAAAAGCCAAGGGCACTGATAAGCTACCCCCATCTCTAATACAATATAAGGGAAATAAGGGGGCAGGGAGGTACTGACTAATTTTAAGGCAGTGTGTACTCACATCTAAGTGCTAATAAATATGTGTGTGTGTGTGTGTGTGTGTGTGTGTGTGTGTGTGTGTATTCATTCATTCTAGGGTCACTGTATTATCCACTCTAAAGTCACTATACTCATCATATAATTATAGACTACAACAGATATCCACATGCCCCCTTACTAACTTTAAACTAACCATGAATAAGGCACCCCCTTGCCAACCTACTGGCCACCCCAAAGATAAGGCCTTGAAGAGCAGGTCAAGGACAAGTAAGCAGACAGAAAGAAGTGACATGTAAGCCACTGGAAGAGATGACGTTAGGCAGAGGTGCCCAGAGCCAGTCTAGTTATGCCAAGTTCTAGGTGAGGCGGGGGGTTTCTGACCCACCCCCCCAAAAAAAAGCAGCCAGGAACAAAGGCCCGGAGCCCCTACCCTGGGTCTTTCTTCTCAGGGAAGGTATCAATCCTTCCTCCTTTCCTCTTCCTCTTTACAAATAACATCCTCCTTTCATTAAACTCTGTCCCTCTGAGTTTTCCTGGGGCTGAGTTCCGATCCCAGTGGGCTGCTCTGACAACACAGCAGGGGTGCTCATCTCCTAGACATGACATCTTTGGTTCCCTGACCAGGAACCAGACGCAATACGATTAAAACATCTAATGTGAAAAATAGAGAACACAACAAATAGAAAACATCTTAAAGGAACTAGAAACCAGGCACAGATGAAAGCTTGGAAAAAAAAATCTACCATTTAGAAAACACAGGGCTGTCAAAACAAAAATTAAATGAAATGTACATTATTCAACAAAACAGAAAGAAACTCACAGACTTTAAAACATGACAGCAGGAAAAGAAAAGCTCAGCTAAAAGATAAAATTAAGGAAATCTCCCAGAAAGCAGAACAAAAAGTAAGAAAAAATAGGAAAGAAATAGTAAGAAAATTAGAGGACTGGTTCAAGAACATGTATCATCTAAGTAACAAAAAATTCAGAGAGAAAAGAAAAACATAAAGAGAAGAAATAATGAAGTATAATAAAGTTATCTAAATCCTGAAAACATGAGTTTCCAGTTTGAAAGGGCCACCAAGCGTCCAAAACAAGGGGATAAAAACAAACATCACGGTGAAATTAACCATAGACTGAAGATGTAGCTCAGCACTCAACGTTGGCCTAGGATGTGGGAGGCCCTGGCTTCAACCCCAGCACCCAGTGTAACTGTGGAAGGTACATTAAAAAAGGAAAATGCCTCCTAAATTTTGAGTAGCCAAGCTACTAATCCATGAGAAAACAGAATAAAGATTTTTACACATGCAAAAATCTCAAAAGAAAAGTCTTATTTCCATTCATCTTTTGCAGAATACTACTACCATTCAAGGGCATCACCAGAAACAGAAAGTTAAACAAGATGACAACATGACACACAGATAACAGTTACCGAGCAGAAGAGACAAGCAAGGATGGTCCTTGTGACGACAGTGAAAGGGAATCCAGGTAAAAATCTGCACATAATCATAAAGCAAAACCAATCCAATCTAAAACACACAGGAATATTTGGTATTTATTTAAAGTGATAAAAGTAACAAAATACCTGCTATGTTTAACCACAATGAAGGAAACTTCAGCTAACAGGTGAAAAGATGGGGCAATTACATAGAAAACTAAGTGCAGCAGGCAGAGATCTAAGATGATTACCTACGAGTATTCTTTGCCCTTGGCATACACACACCATTCCCATTATTTAATCAAACACTAATCTAAATACTATTGTGAAGAAAATTTATAAATGTACTAAAGGTCCCAAATCAACTGACCAATACAGAAATTATCCAGGTGGGCCTGATTTACTCACCTGAGCCACTTAAAAGAGCGTTTTCTCTGGCTAATTGCATACAGGAAGTCACAGATTAATGAACTCAGGGGATATGACATGCAAGAATGTCTTCACTGAGAACTTGTCAAGAAATGTGTCTGGATGCTATGGAAGGAAAGGGGTCCCCCAAACTGACATCCAACAAGTCAACTTGGACCTCAGACCTCTGGAAAAGGAATCTGAATCTTGCCACTAAGCTGAATGAATGTGGAAACAGATTCCTCCCCAAAGCCTCCATGGAAGAATTTAGTATGGCATTTCAGCCCCTTAGACTCTGATCAGAGAATTCAGACACAGTATACCAGATGTCTGACTTACAAAACCAGGAGCTAACAAATGAATGTTGCTTTAAACCACCAAGTGTATGGTTATATTTGTTACACAGTAACAGAAACTTATATACTAAGCCAACAAAATTATTAATCACAGATGATAAATAAAAAAGAAAATCAATGACATATACTTTCATTAGCCTTCATACTGTCCCGCAAATAATGACCCCTAAATAGTATCTTATTTATATCCCAATATAAATACAGTATAATGGAACCATGGAGGAAAAGGAATGACATAAGGTATGAAAGGATTAAATCTTTATCTTCTTTGCAAGGAAGTCAAGAAATAATGCTAAAATGGTTACCTCAAAAACGGAGTGACTTAGCAAGACCATGTTGCTAATTAAAAAAAAAAAAAAAATACAGGGCTGGAGATATAGCTAAGAGTGAACACTATGGGTTCAATCCCCACTACAAAAAGGAGGAAAAAAAAATCAGCATGTTACTTAGAAACATTAAAAACCCTAAAAGATCTGACTGAAACAGCTGAAAGGGATTCCTCTACCGAACAAGATACAAGGAGGCAGAGCAGAAAACTGTCATTTTTCATTAAATTAAAAAAAAAAAAAAAAAAGTGTGCCAGGTGTGGTGGCACATGCCTGTATTCCCAGCACATGGGAGGCTGAGGAGGAGGACTGCTGTGAGTTCAAGGCCAGCCTGAACTACTTAGCAAGACCCTGTCTCAAAAAAAACAACAAACAAAACGAAAAAAAAATTCAAGAGCTAACATCTTAAGCTGCCTGTATCTTAAAAAAAAAAAAAAAAGATAAAATACACACACACGTACCTTTAAAAAATGAAATTAAAAAAATGAAATTTATCAGTCTCTCATTTCTTGGGAGCTGCATACAGGCTGTTCATTTGTCTAACATACTTTTACCATAATCATCCCTAAACATCCATCTCATTAACAGCACTTTTTACTTTTTAAACTCTATTAAACAACAAACAGTATTCAGGAGGCATTCCCTGACGCCCCACCTCACCATCTAGACTGAATTAGTTAATTCATCACGTGTTCCACAGCACTGTGTTTTTTACTTGTAAAAGAGCACTTTAATACAACTGGTCTGTACTTTTCCTAGACAATCCTTTTAGAGCTCTCAATGATACCAACTTCACTGGTATCACTGAGAGCTTGCTGTGGCAGGCTCACCACCATTGCCCTAGACAGTCACTGTTATTGTTTATATCTAAAATGTCCCCCCAAAAGTCTCATGGATTCAGAGGTGTGGCTTTTAGGAGGGTGACTGGATCATTGGAGGCACTACACTCATTGGTAGATTTATCAACTGATGTAGGAGGCAGGTCTTAGGGGGTGTTGGCCTGGGAGGGCATATTCTTGTCTCAGGCTCCTCCCTTTTCTCTGACTCGTGGCAGGCATAAAGTGAGCAGACTTCTTCCACCAGGCATTTCACCATGCTAATTGTGTCTCAGAGCCAACAACCACAGACTGAATCCCCTAAAACCATAAGCCCAGGTTAAATCTTTTCTCCTTTAAATTGCATGTGTCAGGTATCATATCTGAGTGACAGGGAAGGTGACTAATACCAAATTTGGTACTGGAGAAGTTGGGTCCTTGTTGTGAATGCACCTGACCATGTGGTTCAAAAGCCTTTGGGACTGGGCTGCAGGAGTTGTTTGGAAAGGTTTGGAGATGGAGCTAGAGATGCCTAAGAATATAGTAAATAAAGTGTGATAGGCAATTCTGCTCAAACCTCAGAAGACCAGAATGTTCATAGGAACATGGACAGTAAAGGCTGGTTTCAGGAAGTTTCAATTGGGAACAAGGTCTCAATTGGAATCTGGACTACAGGCCATGTATGTTACCTTCTGCCAAGGAATCTGTCTACATTTTGCCTAAGACATTACGGGAGACTGAGATTAAGGACAATGGATTACTTAATTTGGTGAAGGAAATTTCAAGACAGCCAAACCAGATGCTGCATGGGTACTGCTGGCTGCTTTTAGCCAAATTTATAGTGAGAATTGGGGCAAAAGGCAGAACAGAAAAATATGGAGAACTTAAATTTTGGCCCAAAAGGAGCCACATGTAAGGTTAGGACAAAAATATGTTCGGCTTACTCCGAAAACTGCTATACAGATTTAATACAATCCCAATTAAATTACCAGTAGCATACCTCACAGAATTAGAGAAGACAACCCTAAAATTCATTTGAAACCAAAAGAAACCTAGAATAGCAAAAGCAATTCTGGGCAACAAAAGCAAAGCAGAGACCATCACAATCCCTGACCTAAAACTATACTACAAAGCTACTGTAATAAAAACAGCATGGTACTGGCACAAGAACAGACCCTAGGACCAATGGAACAGATTAGAAGATGAAGAAACAGGTCCAAATACTCTCAGTCACCTTATCTTTGACAAAGGGGCCAAACAACCTCACTGGAAGAAAGACAGTCTCTTTAATAAATGGTGCTAGAAAAACTGGCTTTCCACATGCCAAAGGTTAAAACTAGACCCATATCTTTCCCCGTGCACTAAGCTAAAATCAAAGTGGATCAAAGATCTAAATATTAAAACAGAAACACTCAATCTATTGGAAAATAGAACAGGTCAAACTCTTGAAGACATAGGTGTAGGCAAGGACTTTATGAACAAATCCCCAGTTGCCCAGGAAATATCACGAAGAATCAACAACTGGGACCTGATCTTGTTAAAAAGCTTTTATACAGCAAAAGAAACTACCAACACAGTGAAGAGACAACCCAGAGTGGGAAAAAATTTTTGCCAGCTATTCCTCTGACAAAGGACTAACATCTCGAATATACAAAGAACTCAAAAAAATCAGACCCCCCAAATTTAAAGACCCAATCCAAAAGTGGGCAGCAGAAATGAATAGATACTTCTCAGGTGAAGAAGTAGAAACAGCAGAGAGACATATGAACACCACTGGTCATTCGAGAGATGCAAATCAAAACAACCCTGAGATTCCACCTCACTCCAGAAAGAATGGCTATTATCAACAAATCAGCCAAGAACAAATGCTAGAGGGACTGTGGAGAAAAAGGAACCCTTCTCCACTGTTGGTGGGAATGCAGACTGGTACAACTACTATGGAAATCAGTGTGGAGATTCCTCAGGGAACTAGGACTAGAGATTCCATTTGACCCAGCTATTCCACTTCTTGGTATCTTCCCAAAAGAATTAAAAGCATCATTCCACAGCGATATATGCACACCCATGTTTATAGTGGCACAGTTTGTAATAGCTAAATGTTGGAAACATCCCAAATGCCCATCAACAGTGGAATGAATAAAGAAAATGTGGTTTTTCTATACAATGGAGTACTACTGTGCCATAAAGAATGATAAGCTTGAGATATTCCTGGGTAAATGGATGCATCTTGACACCACACACTTAAGTGAAATAAATTGGACACACATATTTAAATACTGCATTGTTTCTCTGGTGTGAGAAACTGAGAGTGTAAATAAAGACTAAAATGTATTATATTGGGAAAGGGAAGAAAATGTCCAAATGGGAAAGGGAACAAGGGAGGGAGAAAGAAACAGAGGGACAAGAGAAATAAGAAATGGAAGGAAAAAATGGAAACAAAGCTTTTGTAAATAGGGATGAAGGAGGGGGTGAGGGGAGGGGAACGGGAAAAAAAGTAGCAACAAGGTATATCATGTACAGGTACAAATCCCCAATGATGAATGTTATCAATATGTACATCAAAATGTACCATTAAAATAAAATTTAAAAAAAAAATATGTTTGGCTGCTAAAGAGACAAACGCCACTAAAATGAAGCCAAATACTTTACATCAGAACAAGGAAGAGCCAGGCATACTGGCATATGCCTGTAATCCCAGCTTGGGAGGCTGAGGCAGGAAGATCACTCCAAATTTAAGACCAGGCAGGATTACTCAGGAAGTTTAAGGGCAGCTTGAATTACATAGCAAGACTCTGTCTCAAAAAAAGAAAAAAAAAGAAAAAAAAAAAAAAAAAAAAGGAAAAATGGTCAGGAAATGGCCAGACCTCCAACTTTCCCAGGCTCGAGGATATAAAAGCGTAAATTCCTTTGAAAAGAGTCTGATTTTTAAGAAGAAAGTCCCGGGGCACCCTGCTCATTCAGGGCCACTCAGAAAACTGCTTCCTGAAGTTCAGCCATCCAAGCACTCAGAGGTCCCTGCAGCCATAGTTCAAAGGGACCAGGCTACTGTTCAAGCTGGTGGCAGATTGTGGCATCATCCAAGTAGTGCTAGTTTTCCAAGCAAGCAGAAAGCAAGAACTGTTGAGTGAGGGAGGCTTCTTACACCAATTTCAAAGTCTGGGAGGCCAAGCAATGTGCCCTGTGTGAAGCTTTGAGAACAAAGTCAAAGGTGCAGTGCAGACCCCAGGAAAATGGAGATGCTCAGGAACATGGATGTTCTGCTGAAAAAAGTGAAAGGCAGTTAGAGTAGCCAGCCAAAGAGAGAGGCCACGTGGGCCCCAATAGCAAGGCCCAGGGGCAGGGGTGCCGGGGCCCTTTGGAGTTCACATCAGGCCACGATCTGCCCTGAGTGCTGAACATGGCATTACAGGACTTAATGTTTGCCCTACTGGTTTTCAGTTTTGCTTTGGTCCAATTCCTTTCTAATCCCTTATTCTTCTCTTTTGGAATGGGAATGTTTACACTGTGCCAGCATATGCTGGCATTTAACTTTCTTTTTGAATTTTACAAGGACTCACAGCTAACAGTTTGAGTCTCTGAGGAGACTTTGATGTTGGACTTTTCAGCAATGCTAGAACTGTTAAGACTTTGGTGGTTCCCAGAAATGGACTAAATACATTTTGCATAATGAGACGAACATGAGCCTTTTGGGGACCAGGGGTGAAAGGCTGCAGTTCAGATCTTAAAATGTCACCCCCAGACTTCATGCATTTGGAAGATGGTTGGATGATGGGGGCATTATATTCACCAGTGGATACATCCACTGACAATTTCAGTAATTCATATGCTGTTAGGAGGTAGGGCCTGGTTAGAGGAGTGGGTCACTGGAGGTGTGACCTAGAAGGATTCTCCCTTCTTCTTCCTTCTCTCTGCTTCTTGGCTGCCATAAGGCGAGCAACTTTTCCCACCACACCATTCTACCATGCCATTTCTGCCTTAGATTCAGTCACTCACAGACTGAATCCTTGAAACAGCCAAACTAAACCTTACCTCCTTTAAATTGTGGGTGTCAGGTACTGTGTCAGTGATGCATAGGCTGACTAATATAGCCAAAAAAGCTTGCTATATTCATTTCTGTATCTCAGTGCCTCCTCCCCATATTATACAGCGTAGGTCTTAAAAAACGTATACTGTATGACGAAAGGCCTACTTCCTTTGAAACCAACTATTACACACTAGAAAGTTAATTTTTACCCACTTATCAACTCTCCCAGGCAAAGACTACCAGAGTGTGAGTTTCTAGATTTATAAAAAAGGAAATTGAAAACATAATGTGTATACTAATATCTCACTTGTTATATGTTAAAAGCTAAAGGATAGCAGCATTTTCCAAGAAGACTAATAAACCTTAATCATTCAAAGTGACTGAAAAATATGTTTTATACTACACTCTCAATTTTAGAATCAAATATTATATATTTATTCCAAGAAAGGTAGATTATTACTTGGAACTTTGTATCCTTGGCCGATATAAAAACACAAATAATTAAATGTCATGATTTAAAGCAAAAAGCCCACACATTCCACAGCATTACTCTGACTTCTCAGGATTAACTGAAATAACACTGTCTGAGGTGACATCAAAGCTTTTTTTCTTATTTCCCTCTGAAAATGCCCCACTCGAGACTAAAAATTCACACTGGTAGACAGATTACAAAGCCTTAATGTGTCACTCTTTGCTCTCTTACCTACAGATGCAACAGCATACTAATCCATAGCCTACTATTAGACTTTTGTATACTCTTCTACAAAATGATATACTCTTTATACAAAAATAGACCAGAACAGACACATTTTTTAAAAAGTACCCTAACAGGGAACTAGAGAGTATTATTGTTTAATGGGATAGTATATTTTCTAAGGCGAAAAGAATTATGGCGGTAAATGGTACTGATGGTTGCACATTATGACAAAATTTAACACCACTGAACTGTACACTTAAAATTATTAAGATGGCAAATTTTATGTTATATAAATTTTATCACAATAAAAAAGGGGGATAATGCTTTATAAACATCTTTGTATCACTATTTATCTGTTAAAATTGTCTCAGAAATTTGCAATTATAAAACTCTTGCATAAATATTTATGAAAAAAATAAATTCACAACCAAACAACCTGTCAACATGTCTGAGAAAGGTTTTTTAAAAGATAGTACTAAAATTTTTTTAGACTAGCTATTCTCAGAAGGACCGCTCCACAATGGAAAATTTTTGAAACTTAGGAATAAGGTCAGTAATATTATTTGAACATCTTCATGCCCAGATATTTTAATTCTGTATCTTAAACTCGTCATTCTCTATAATGACACTGTAAGACTATAATTCACAACAACAGCTGAAATGAGAACTACAATCCAATTCTCTCTGCCCTTCTTTTCTCCCTCTTCCTTTCTCTCTCTCTGCTGCCTATCTCAATTCTTCAAAGTCAAAATGTCTGAAATAAAATTCACTCTTCTTCCCTCGAAAGAAATTCATCTGTTTGCCTGCCTTTCCGGGTTACAAAAGAGAATTTTTTTTTTTTAATTTTTAAACCAAGGAAGAATTGAAAATATAAAGGAAGTGTTATGGTTTGTGCCTAGATGCCCCCCTAAAGCCTCATGCAGTCATAGGTGGGCTTTTTCAGAGGTGGCTGAATCTAGAGTGTGTGATGCTGGGATTAAGGGTGTGATCTTAGTGAATCAGTCCACTGATTGGTTGGGCACCACCCTAATCCTGGCAGCCCAGATAGAGGATAAGTGACAGAAAGGGGGCTGTCTATGGCTTGCTTGCCTTGCTACTTCTGCCTGCTGTCATGAGCTATTTCTCCTCTGTGATGCCCCTATTCCAGGCCACCCTGCTTTGAAGCCAGCTGATTATGGACTGGAACCTCTACAGACTGTGAGACAAAAAAAATTTTTCCTCTTTAACTTTAGTTGTTAGGTATTTTATCTTAGGAACAAGAAAAGTAACTAAGACAGGAAGTTTCTGCAGAAAAACCTTGAACCCCAGAAAATCTCCATGTGGGGTACAAAGGACTGTACAAATAATGAGTCTATCATTGATGGAAACTACTATATTTAATTTAAAAACTCTTCTTTAAAAAGTAGAGAATATTTCTCAAATATTCTCGAAATTATAAATATAGAAAAGTTTTTAAAACTTCGTATCACATATTAGAAAAAAAGAAAACCATTAACATAAATGGCATACAATGAAAAGTTTCTGAAAAGAACAAAAATACTAAGAAATTCTGTGAACTTACCTGAACAAGATGAATAAGTGTTGTGAGAATAGCACATCTCAACATATTGTGTTCTTCACTCTGCTTCCAAAGGAGAGGCAAATACTGTACCAAACACCCTACGTATGGCCGTATCTACCACAAAAGAAGGGGATACAACAGAACTATTAGTAAAGAAGGCACTTCATTCTGAGAATCTCTGATAGAACACTTAGAAATTCTAGGGAACAAATATTTCACATTCACTAAATATATTAAGCACATATTCTTCTACAGATTAATCAGATTAAAGAGAAATCCAGTGGTCTATGCTAAAATATTTTTAGTTTTTTAAAAGTATAAAGTTTACTGAAGTAAAATTTACGAGTATAAAATATACTTTAGAAGTCAATAAAAAATACTGTTATATTCTGATTCCTTTTTAATAAAATAGCTTAGCTAAGTGGAAATTACAGTATGTTTTGAAGAGTCAGCATTCATTTATTCATTTGGCAATTACCTGATGGCATCTTCCAAGTTTCATGCCCTGAGGACAAAGCACTAGAAAGGGTGTGAAGAAGCCATACAAACCTGTACATGGAAAAGGGCAAGTGCAATAACCCAGACACTATGCATATGAGGCACAGGGGAAAAATGGGGGAAGAAAACCATTTTCAAAGGATGAAACTGTTATGTCCACTATGAATTAAGTCAGTTTCAAAAATACACCCTGAATCACAGCTTGACAGTGAGTTTCCTGAAATATAAAAGGAATCTACACCAAAGCTGAACAGTGCTATACCTCCAAATTCAGGATCACAGTATCTGACGCTGCTCTGAGAAGAAAGCCCATGGTGATGGAAAACTGTCAGTTTCATAGTTTCAGCGTGATCTATGTGAATCTCATGGATTAAAATAAAGAACTGTTCCCACAAAGGATTTCTTTAATCTGTTTACATAACATCATACTCAAAGGGTAGCAAAAAGAACTGTGGGATCTGTACCCCATGCCCTACTGCAGTGGCCATGACAGGAAGTTTATCCAAATATTTCAGTGAGATGTAAATGAACAAATATTAAGGGACTCATCTATTGTCTTATTTTCATGTATTTACTTACCAAGTAGTACAGTATTATCAAAATTTGAATCATACTATTGTAATGCTCAGTTAATATTTATTGAGCACTATCTCACTAAGTGTTTTATCTCAAGATCACTCCAAATGGCTTACAAAAGCAGGTCAATTAATACATAAAGACACAGGTTGTTAAAGTACCTAACTCATATTCAACTAAAAACAGCATATAAAATGGCACAATCTACTGATAGGGAAAATAAGCCTGTTTGATCTTGAATGAATAGAAAAGATAGTTTCAAAAGAATAAGCTATGAGTTACAAATGGGGTAATAAAACCAAAGAACTCAGTTACATTTGAAAGCCAGAAATTGTTTATATACCAATCTTAGCTAGTCATTAGAATATGTGATCTAAGTTAATGCTGATTCAAAAACAGAACTTCAAAAATCTATATTAACTGTTGTGAGGGAAAAAGGCTAGAGATTAAAGATAAAAGAGTAGTAACACAAAAGCTAAAATGCATTCCAAGGTGTAGGGGGTGGAGGCTACAAAAAATGCATCACTAGACATCTGAATATTGACTTCACTGGATGCAGTACATCCAGGTTTAAATTCCCTAAATAATCATGGTTATAATAATGTAGGAAAATGAGCCTATATCTCTTAAGAACAAAGAGAGATCTAATATTTTGGAGTGAAGCACCACAATGTCTGCAATTAAAATTCAAATGGTTTAACAACAATAACAATCTACCTATCTATATAGACAAAAAGAGAGCGAATAGGGTCACATGTTAGTAACTGATAAAATTAACCCAATGACGTGTCAGTGTTGACCTATCCTTGAAGTTTTTTGTGGGTTTGAGATTTCTTTCAATGAAAATAAAAAACTAGTATGGTGGTACACTCCTGTAAGCCCAGCTACTCAGGAGGCTGAGTCAGGAGGATCACAGTTGAAGGCCAGCCTGGTTAACTTAGATCTTGTCTCAAAATATGAAAAAAAAAAATAAACAAATAAAAATAAAAAAGAAGGTGGAGGCCTGGAGGTGGAATGGTAGATTCCAAGGGGAAGGGGAAGGAGCTGGAGATGGGGAGTTGGCCATGAAGCCAGCAACAGTGAAGCTGTGGTTCACTTGAGTCGCTTGTTGCAGTCACCTGGGGAACTTTCACACTCCTGATACTCAAGCCACATTTGAGCAAGCAGAATTCCTGAGGGTGCGACACAGGCGCCAAAATGCTTCAGAGTTCCCAAGTGCTTTCTGGGCAAGCCGAGCATGGAAGACCACCACATCCTGCGAACAGCAAGGTGCTACTAAAGGCTGCATCTCACTGAAACCACACTCAGCGGGACTCAGTGTGATCTCTCAGCTAGTCCCGGCCTGGCCGAGGCGCGAGAGGTTTCCTTGGGGCAGCTCCTGAATGGGCCACCTCTTCCCACTCTTCAAAAGCCGGCTGACTGGGGCTGGGGATTTAGCTCAGCGGTTAAAGTGCTTGCCCAGCAAGCACAAGGCCCTGAGTTCGATCCCCGACACTATTAAAAAAAAAAAAAAAAAAAAGCCGGCTGATTGATGGAGCATTGTTAGCAGACTCAATAAATTGTCTGGATATTGATGTTTTTCCTTGAAACTTCCTGATCTATCAAGAAAAATGGAGTCTGTTCCAAAGGTCCTTCTCCAGGGTACCCTGCCTCCTCAGAGTCTCTGAGTCAGTCAAGAAAGACTTCTTAGAGACAGCAATGGGACGCTCGCAAATAACCCCATCTTGTAAAGTGATGGCACTTCTACGTTTATGACACCTGTATTCTGTAGGATTATATACTTTAGGAGAACTTGTTTTTATTTTTCAGAAAAGTCAATATGTCTATTTTTATTTATTGCATGAAAAAGTCATCTGAAGAAAAATAAATGCATTCTCAACCAAAAAGAAAAAGAATAAAATAAAAAGGGCTGGCAAATGTAACTCAATGCTCCCTGGGTTCAATCCTGTACACCACAAAAAGAGAGAAAGAAAGGAGAGAAAAATACTACCCAAAATAATTCTGAAAAAGTTTTAGAACACGTGGGTTTTAAAGGCAGGCCAATGTCAATTACTTATATAACATTTTTTTAAATACAGATTTAAGAATGTTTTATAGTCATCAAAGACATACAAATTAAAACCACAACGAGATATCTTCCTACATCTGTCAAGATGATTATTATTTAAGAAAAAATAAAAAGGGTAAGTGTTGATGAAGATGTAAAGACAGTGAAATTTTTGTATGCATCTGGTGGAAATGCAAAATGGTATAGCCCCTAATGAAAAATAGTATGTGAAAAATACTATGCAGTTTCCTCAAAACCAAGTGGAATTACTATATGATCCAGTAATCTCATTTCTGGGTGTTCATAAAAAAGAACTTGAAGGCAGGATTCTGAAGAGATTATTAGGACTCTGTTCATTGTAGTATTATGCACAATGGTCAGTATGTGGAAATACAACCTAAACATCTGTGACAGCTAAAAGGATAAAGAATATGTAGTACATAGAAACAATGGTATATACAGTTGGTCTCTGTGCACAAATTGCATACCCTTAGATTAACCAACACTGGGTGAAAAATAATTAAGAGAAAACAGTTGCATCTGTATTGAACATAAACAGACTTATTTTTTAACTTAATGTAGTACAGAACAACTTACATTTTAATTACTTTGTATTAAGCATCATTCTAGATATGATTTAAAGTATATGAAAGGATGTGCAAATACTACACCATTTTATATAAAGTACCTCAGTATGCATAGATTTTGGTATCCTAGAATCAGTTCCAAGGGATATTCCTAGAATTCAATTCCAACACTGAGGGATAATCACACATACTATTCAACCTTTAAAAACAAGGGAAGGGGGCTGGGGATTTAGCTCAAGTGGCAGGCTACTTGCCTAGCAACTGCAAGGCCCTGAGTTAGAGCCCTAGAAACCTCCCCTGCAAAAAAGGAAAAACAAGTGAGGCGGGTCCTTCTACATGTAACAACATGGATAAGCTCGTTATGCCAAATCAAGTAAGCTAGTCTCACAAAAAGCAAACACTGAATAATTTCATTTATGAGGTATTTAAAATAATCAAATTGATTGATTCAAAGAGTAGAATTAGGGCTGGGGATTTAGCTCAGTGTAGAGTGAATACCTAGCAAGCATAAGGCCCTGAGTTCAATCACCAGCACCAAAAAAAAAAAAGAGTAGAATTAGTGATTCCCAAAGGTAATAAAGGGAAAAAGTTTCAGTTTAATAAGACTATTCACACAAGCCTGTACCAATAGTCAACGACAGTGTATTGTATACTTAAGGATTTGTTAAGCAGATATATCTCCTGTTAAGTATTCTTACCACAGAATTTCTGGAAGGCAAGGACAATACTATGGGTATTATAGTCTTGTGAATTAGTTAATACATACCCTTAGGAAGGCCTCTACTTTCATTTACAACACATTCCTGAAAACATGTGCATACAAAATATGCTAACAAACTAACAGATGTTTTAACAAGGGCCCCATCCTCAGAGAACTTAAAAAAATATTTTAAAACCCTAATGATACTTCATCTTTCAGATATAATTTTCAACAGAATGTATCTTTCACAGAGGCTGTTTAACATTGTTCTTCTTCAGCAATGCAATGCTCAAAGAGCTATCTGACACCATAGCTCATGACTGCATGTTGGCTATATATTTATGAGATCTCTGCATTAGAATAATTTAATTGTAGGTTTTCAAATGTTTTTACAAAAAGTACAGGCAATATAATATTCAAATAATTGTACACTAACAAAGATAGTGACATCATTGAAACTCCAAAATATGACAAAAATCAAATTTAGTACACAAAAGATAGTTGAGATACATGTGACAAGGATATAAATGATGGAGTTGTTCAATGGTTAACACAGAAAAAAAAAAAAACAAATTACTGAAAATGTTTTTCTTAACCATTTGCTGTATTAGTCTGATCTCTGAAAATAAAAACTTCTGCTGGATAACCCAATTTTCTTAGTTACTGATAATATAGTTACCTGAGCTACTTATACTTTTTATGTTCTGAAAAATGAGAGTAAATATAAGCGCAAAAGTATTTTTAAATTCACCAAACAAAAAGAATTTTCAAACTTTTGAGAAAAAAAGGGTTTATGCACAAGTGTAGGAAGACACTAGAGAACACATGTCCACAAAAAGAAATACTCTAAGAAATTTCTACTAGCCAGACATATTTAGATACAGAAAGATTACAGAAAATAACAAAACTAGTATTTATACGCAACCTTTTAAACAAAAAGAAATGTATTATATTAATATAGTACTCTAAAGCATACCACACATTTGTAACAACTTCATACTCATGAAATACTGTAAATTAGATGAGCTTTGATTATCTTTTTCATTTTCTACATGAAGACACAAGGTTTAAAGCCCTGCCCAAGCTAAATGGCAGAGTCAGGGAGTTAAAATAAGTTTTTAAAACAACTGAAACAAGTTTTTTAAAAAGCTGCAATTAACTATGTGACCAAACTCTCTCAATGTTGTTCAAAAGCCAATAGCAAATGAATTAAAAGACCAAGAAAGAAATAAAGAAAATGGGGGGGGGGGCCAGGGGGAAGAAAAGGAAAAAGAATGGAGGAGAAAAGAAGGGAAAGGAAAAGAAAGAAGAAATAGTCCAACCAATGTAATAACAATCACCGGTGCCAAGAAATTTGTAAGATATTACTACTTTTAGCAACCAGTATCCAGATCTGCTGCCCAAAATGATTAACAGCAACTCCAACCCAAATCTGGAATTACATGTTTAGTTTGAACACTGCTATTGCCATATGAACACTGGCAAGTTCCTTAAAGACCCAAATTATTTGAGATAATAAATTCTAACCCTTACCCTAAGGCTTTTGTGAAGATGAAGTGAGAAATATATGCAAAGCACTAAGCACAGAGGATGACATGCAGCCATTACTCATTAACTGACAGCTATTCTCATCAACTGCTTTGGAAGTAATAACCTCAAGGAGTCAGAATTCAAAAATAGCAGACCCAAGAATAGATGTTAAATCTGTGAAGTCCAAATCAGTTATCCTTCCCTAATAGCTCACAGAGTTACTGTAGCACTTTTTAAGATATACAATCGTTAACTATGACACAAAAAGCCACAGACTAACTGTTAACATGGATACCTGGATTATCAATTTGTCACCAAAATTAGGAGTGATACGAAGCTAAAAAATTCAGTTGTTAATCATTTACACATCTTTTTTATATTAAATCCAATGTGACTATAATGTGGACTAGATCACAAATGCTTAGTTTTTAAGGAAAAACAGACAGATTCCTTAGAAAATTTTTATCTGCTAAGACATTTGTGGCTATACCCTTAAACACACTGAATTTTAAGAATATTAGCAAAAACTAGATCACCTAAGATACAGAAGATGCTACTTTCCCTTTCTCTCTTATCTGTTTATTTTTTAAAACAAGGTCTCACTAGTAGTCCAGGCTGATCTGGAATTCACTATGTATGTCAGGCAGCTCTCAAATTCAAGGTGTGCTGCCTCTCCTAGACAGAAAATTCTACTTTCTAAACGTTTCTACATTAATGATGCAATTTTTAAAAATATTTTAATTTTCTTAGTATTTTTTAAAAAATTAAACCTCCCAAATTTAAAGACCCAATCCAAAAATGGGCAAATGAAATGAATAAACATTTCTCAGATGAAGAAATAAAAATGGCAAATAAATATATGAAGAAATGTTCAACATCACTAGTCATTCGAGAGATGCAAATCAAAACAACATTAAGATTTCACCTCACTCCAGAAAGAACTGCGTATATGGAAAAATCAACCAATAACAAATGCTGGCGGGGCTGTGGGGAAAAAGGAACACTCCTCCACTGTTGGTGGAAATGTAGACTGGTCCAACCACTGTGGAAATCAATATGGAGATTCCTCAAAAAACTACAACTGGAGGTTCCATTTGACCCAGCTATTCCCCTACTGGGGATCTTCCCAGAAGAATTAAAATCATCATACCACAAGGACGTATGCACCACCATGTTCATAGCAACACAATTTGTAATAGCTAAGTCTTGGAAACAACCTAA
>PVJO010007591.1:0-60196 GCA_004026905.1 Hystrix cristata
GGCCAGAAGAAAGGCTAGCAGAGCTCAGCTGCTGTGGAGATCTCAAGATAATTCACAGACACAGCCCGGAAGGCATTCCGCAGAGGGTATTGGACAACAGACTCGAAAGCATTCTGAGGAAATATGGATGAGATTGGAGGCAATTTTTTAGCCCTATTTCATTGAGGGGAGCTCAGGGGAAAAAAAAATACTTAAACACCTTGAGCTCAGGTTGTTGATTTTATGAATCTCTTTCTATGTTCTTTAAAAGCCAGCCTTTTCCTCTGTAAGAACTTCCTCTCCTCTTCCCTCAAATCCTAACACTACGGTTGCTTTTTGCATCGTGAAAGGGGGAGCTGGTCCAAGAAGTTGATTCCTAGAGACTGTCAATGGAAGAGACCCGCACATACCCTCCGAGGGCCTGAGTCCTGATGAGCTCTTAAATCTTACCTTTCTTCAAGATCTAGTTCAAATTTTACGTCCTTTTTGAAACATCACACTATAAATTCACCCAGCGGGGATTGCTCACCCCTTTGAATTGGCACATTATGTGGGACTTGTCTTATGTTGTAGTTTTGAAAGGAACAGCTGTTCTGCCCTATGTGCTTGTAATTCCAAATCTAGCCCAGCTACAGGTGTGGCCTGGGGAAATCTGTGTGCTCTCTCCTCACCAAAAAGGGTGATAACATTGTCCCACTCATCCAACAGGTTGGATGCTGTCATGATTCATTGATACCTGAATGCAATTGCTTTATAATCTGTGAAGAATTCCAGAAGAGGCAGCCATGGATCTGTAGTACCAGATAACTTCTCAAGTGTAGGTCGCTTTCCTTCATGAGGGTGCTCAGAACTATTTGACAGCAGGGGTTAAACACTAATTTCACTTCCCCACTCATTAATAAATATGTATTGGGGTCAAAGAGGCAGCATTATTCCCTTGAAATATTGCCAAATTCTTGACTTACAGTTTGTCTTTCCAAAAAAAAAAAAAAAAGAGTAAACAGAGTAAATGGTTATTTATTTTGCCACACTGTAATTTTAAAGCCCTTCTGGGTCACAACTCCTCATTGCCTAGAACATCAACTCTAAGAGGGTTGAATAAAACAGTGGGACAAGTTAAACAAACTTGCCAGGACTTTCCATATCTAAATGCTTCCAAGTATTTATCTCAGGGGCAGCTCAGTTTTTTCAGAAAACATTTCTCAATATATCCAAATAGTAGTATAACTAAAAGCAAACAAACAAAAACAAAAAGAAAGTAAAGCAAACTAAAAAGCAGTTTAGAAGTTTAGTCTATTTAGAAGTGTTTATTGACTTCCTTTTACCAAATTCCTGAGGTCTTCCAATTGAGACCCCTCCAACTGGCCACAGCCCAGTTTTACTCTCTTATGTTCCCTAAATAGTTTTAGCATGAATGCAAAACTTTGAGAAATCATGGGCACCGACCTAGCTATCCCTCTTATGTTTTACAACTTTGGAAAAAGTGTCTCACGCCTTCTGAATTTTAATTCGCCTGTCTATCAAAGAGAATATTCATATTTCTTCTTCCAAAATTATGAGAACTACATAAGATAACATATATGTACAAATATAAGTTTGAGAAACAGTAGGCTCCTAACAATTGCTAGATCCCCCCCCCCCTTTTCTTTTTCTGTGCTTGCCTTACTCAATTCCCTTACTTTCTCCGTAGTCATTGGTGCCACAGTTTGGAATGTCTACATACTTTCTTCCTACAAGAATCTACTCAACTTTGAAAGACTAATTAAGTTTGCTGGGTCAAACCTTTACTGTCCTCTCTGGCCAGAAAGATTTCTTTTCCTCTACCCATCTTCAGTATTTATAAGACTAAGAATTAGTTTGCCTGCATATGGATTTGCCCTAATCCATTTGAATAAAAACACGTTTTTTTTTCCCTTCCCCTGTAAGATGATATATATCCTGCTATCTGTAGTATAGTGTAGTGGCTACATGGAGGAAGTACACTGTAAAGGAAGGAACAAAGACTTTTTCTTGAGTCAGATCTGGTTTCCAGCTACACAGTGAACAGAAACCTTGAAAGATGATATGTTTATATTGAGAGACAGGTAAGTAGATGGATGTTGTATTGCTCCTATTAAGTATATATCTGTCGAGTAAGTATAGATATGTATTTTTCTTTACGTGTAGAGGTAAGATTAGATACAGAGAGTTATGACTGTATAAAAAAGTTCTGATAAAGTCAAGACTGAACCAAGATCAGGAATTACCAGGCAGTAGTAGTAACCCTTCAGAATCAGTGAAATGCTGCGTAGGAGGATGAATCATCTAAGAAGAGAATCGAATGTAGCATTTACCTCCTTAATCTCTTGGGAATGTATCATCTTTGTTTTCCTGTTTGCCCTCACTCCCTGTAGCTAATTTCACCCCCCAAAATGTTTCTAATTTACTTTTTTCCCTCCCCAAAGCCACTGGTCTATAAGAAGCACTCATTCGCCACTACCCGGATTATTTTACAGTCTCTTGCCTGGTTTCCTATTTCTGTTCATTTCCCTTTAGAATCTATTCCCTATGTAGGAAGCAAAGTGACTCTTGGAAAATATAAATCAAATCATGTCAATACCATATTAAAATGCTTTATAGCTCTCTTGGAAATACAGTATTTTAATCATGGCTTCCACATATGCTTCTTACCAGAACATAGTGCTAAACATGGAGTTTTGGTAGAATAAGGTTTGATGTTAGTGATTGAAAAGTGCAGGAGGCCAGCAAGAGTTAAGTCAATACTGTAATTTGTATTTGAAATGAAATGACATTATAGGCATTCAGTATGGAGGAAAGCTTTGGTCCAACATGGGCCATACCAAATATCTTCATCTGGAGGTAAAGACCAAACCAAAATGGCAAAGAGAATTCCTCAATCTGCCATCGAATTTGGCTTTCTTGCCTCAAGTTCTTTCAACTCTGTCCCAATGAAATCCTCCATTGGAACTATAAAAAAGCAGTTGAGTTTTTGTTTAAAGTCCTAAAAGGCAAGAATGAATAAAAATGCAATGTATGAAACCTTCAGCTAAGTAAGCATTTTTTATTTTTGTTGTTGTTTGTTTTATCTGGATTACTCAAAGCTTCCTGTAATTTAAGAGAAGATGAGAAAACCTGTGAAAATAGGCCTTTTGGTTTCTAAGATTGTAAAATGCCTCGATTTAGGTCTAAATGACTGCCAATAACATGCTTATAATGGGCATTAGAATTGTGTGCACACTCCACCCACCGAATCTGCAGCACAAGCAGATCCCTCTGAAACCCAGAGTGCTTGGGACCTCAGGGTCCCCGTGTCCAACCAGATCTCTTTGCAGGCTTGAGGTAATTCATATTTTATAGTAGCTTCTCTTCTCTCCAGGAACTACAACTTAGCATGTCGACACAATTATTTTATGAGTGCTTACTATAATAAACAATGAAAGGGAAAATATAAGCTCAGAGTTATCCTCCAAGGATCACAGGGTATAAATAAGCAACTTGGCTTATAGAAAGAGAGAAAAATGAAAGTGTCATACTTGGATATAAAAAGGAGAGAAGATTTCTTAATGAAATGTGATCATAAAAGAGAATCATCAACTGTATATTTTTTAATGAATCCCACATTTCCCAACTAACTATATGTATATTTTTAAAGCAATATAATTAAGAAATGAAGTATTAGATTAATCTAGAGCAGGAACTATTGGAAATAGTGTTTTTTTCTTTACAGAATACTTTTGCGCAATTTGTAAAGTAGACTAAATCGTGTCGAGATGAGACATATCAATAAATATCTTGAGCTTCACTATATTTTCTTTTCTGAAATAGACTATGCAGTAAATAAAAGAGGAATTAAACATTTTCTTTGCTTTTTAGAAGTTAACCATCTTTTAGAGGAAGTAGGTCCACAAACAAGGTAGGGATAGCATCAAATACTAGGATTTTCAGGACAGACCTCAAATGGTGTAGCATTTTACACCTGTTGGTAGTCATATTTGTCTCAAAAGCAGATAAAGACTTTTCAAGAGCTGGGAAAACCCTAAGATAGGAAGGAAGTCTGTGGAGTACATCAAGACATATCTATCTACCTCTCTTCAGTCAGTGGGACCACATGGCCACCTCAGGTACAGTCTTGGGTTCCTGAGTGGATCAAAAGACTGCTTTCCAACACTGCATTTAAAAGCATCCTTTCTCAAATATGTTGGTATAAAAGATGCTTGTGATGATCTTAGAATGAAAATTACAGATGGCTTGAAAAAACCCAGAATATCAACTGAAAATACATTTCAGCCTTTCCACAGCAATTTTACTTACTCTCTCTAGCTCTGATGAGAATCTAACATATGATGTGAGTGAAAACTTGAATTAGTTATATTATCTCTTTTGTACTTTCATCCCTATTTGAAAAATAAAGAAATTTGTTCTATGTAATAACTAAGGTCTCCAGTAAAAAAATGTCTTTTAACATCTTGTACATTTGGGATATTTTCCAAATGTATTCATGTTTTTTAAAAAATATACTGATGTACTTTACGGTATGTATATTCTCTTCTTTCTATGTCTTTTAGATATTAAGTTCTGAATGATCCAGAAGACTTCAAGTTTGGTAATAAAACAACAGTCAAAGTCATCATAATGATAGAACATAAATTCAAACACAAAACTCAAAAGCTTTTTTTATTTTAGGTGGATAAAATAGATGTTTCTATCTACTTACCTACTTATCCTCTACCAAGGTACATATACATTATGACTCTTAATTGCCTATATAAAGACATTAATACTGTAAAAACATGAAAAAACTTCTTATTAAATTACTGGCTTACCTTTCCCAATTTCCCAAATGAAAACACCGGTTTTCATTTTGCCAGTACATATACTCATTCCCTTAAATTTTTCCTGTCACTTAATGGTGTTATGATCTCTCAGTTTTCCAAGCTAGAAAACTTTGCAGTTAAGTTGTACCACAAGCTTTCTTGTTTAATGTCACTGAAGCACTCTGATTTCAATTTGAGTCTTCATTCACTGTCATACTTCCTGTGTTCGCAGGCAGACTCCAGTGTTAAGTAGTTAACACTTTGTTAAGTTGTTTTACTTCTCAATGTCTTGGTTTCCTTGTTGCTACAATAGGAATGACAGTAATATTTTTCCTAATAGGTTAGATGACATAATGTGTTATGCTTAGAAATATGCCCAGTATTTATGAAATGTTAGCTATGATTCTATTATCATCATTTCCTGGACTATTTGAAATACCTTTTTTTTTTGCTGGTTTGACATCACTGTTCAAACAGCAACTTGTCTTCCTGATTGAAACTAGCTTGCCTTTTATAAAACCATATTCTAATCGTGCCACAATAGTTAAACACCGTAAGAGGTTCCCATTGTACATAAAGTCTGGACACTACCAAATTCTGCAGCCTAATGAAAATGGATTGCAATTATTTCTGCAACTTTATCTTCCTGTATTACTTACTGTTGGATCCGAGATGGTGCTTCCCTAGAAGAAAGACAGACAGACAAGGCCTGTGCTGTCTCAGGGCCTCAGGCCTTGTGCTGTCCCTGCTCTGAGTCAGCAGGAACTTGTTTGCCTCTGTGATTTTGCTTAGTCTTTTTACTGCTTGGAATATCCACCCGCCTCCTTTGTATATGAATGTAAACTCATCCTTCTGAGACTTAGTCTGGTGGCATTTTCCTTTTAAAAATTCATCTGTAATCTAAATGTAAACAATATTTTGACTATTACGTTTCCCAGAATATTTTATGTATGTTTCTATTATGGCATGGAGCCCCCTGAAATATTCTTGGTTGTTTGTTTTGTACCCCCTCCCAAACTCATTACAAACTCATTCAATACAATGGCCTTAGCTGGAAGCAGAGTGGGGGTTTGGGATTAGATCTAAGCTAAACAGTGTTCTGGGTAGTCTGTTCATCCTTTCCCAGTTAGACCTGCAATGAAGCTGTAAGGATTAATGATCCCAGAACAATTTTAAGAGGTTAAGTAACTTGTTACAATTATGACGCATAAAAACACAATCTACTAGGGAGGTAATCATTCTATCAGAATCTGAGTGTCTTTTGTTGTGTTATCATGGCTGAATTGATGTTCTGAATCATTTCAAAATGATTACCTTTCATAATCATCTTGATTTTGGGGAAAAACCAGAAGTCACAAAATGCCATATCTTGTAAATCAGGAATATGAGGACCTGCTGTAATGTGTTCAGGAACCTACGTTTCTGTTGGATGGCACTCAGCAGCAGCACTCACTGTATTTTTTATCACACCTTGTAAAGACACATGAAAGAGAACTTCTAGAACTGCTTCATAAAGTGGCAAGAATGATGGATTACTAGGCTATAGTTAGATAAAAGAAAGTTCTGCTGTGCAATTGCACAGTAGAGTAATTGTAAATGTTGTACTATATACTAGAAAAATCAAGAAGGAAGAATTTCGAGTGATTTTACCGTACATTGCCTAGTACCTGTTGATCAACCTTTCCCTATGTCCTTCTTTCGCCCAGAGTTGACTATTTTAGTTCTGATGATGAAAACATATATTTAAAGCAATGCCTTTGTACAGAGCTGGGCTTTGCAATACTCATCCTCAGAGGTCCAAGAGACACATGCATCCACCTTGGTTTGGGAAGGACGGATTATTCACCTGTTGACCTTCTTTAATCAGAGAAACTGCTTTGTTTGTCTTCTACATTGGGGTTCCTTGAACCATTGTTCTTAAAACAAAAGCAAACAAATTATGCAATTTAAAATAATTAAAATTCACTGACCTATATCATCTTTAAGCCTTATCCTTCATCATAAACCTCAGGTAATATTTCACTCCAAAATTACCAACAAATAAGCAGTAAGTTTAATTTTTAGTGTAGCTCTAATTTGGCGTGAGCTATGACAAAGGATTGTCAAAGGCAGAAGGTAAAAATCATAAAGTTGGGGGATGAGGGATTTTCCAGTTTTACACAGGTTGTCTTTGGAGCTCCAGAAACAAAATAGCTGTGAGGCCAGGGAAACTGATCACCCAGATCACAAGAAGAGGTGGAAGGAGAAGTGGAAGCTCATTTGTGCAGACTGCAATTTTGATTCCTAAGAAGAATATTGCACAAGCACAGTAGCTTGCTGCCAGGTGGGGTCACACTGAATGCAGCACAGGCAGCTTCACAGCAGAGAGGATCTGCTCTCTGGATCCATTTTCTTAGTTTCTAGTCCCTCTGCCATGGACAGTCTTTCTTAATAAATCTGATGTCGCTGAAGGGGTGCGCACTTTCCGTCTCCCATCTGAGGATAACTCAGGAAGAGATTTATTCTTGTCCATGTGGCCAAGCTGCTGTGCAGACAGTGTCAATAGGAAAGGTCACCCGCTGATTCTCTGCCAAGCTGCTAGTTCTTCAGGCCATATTAGTGACTGGCGCACTGAAATGTGTTCAGCACCTCCTCAGGGGCAGAGGCATTAAAGTTAAATGTTACAGATGTGAAGGGATGGCAGCAAGCATGTTGGGCTTGCAAAAGAGTGCAAGCTGGGGACAAAACTGTTGCCTATGGTGACAGAATTTATTTTCTGAGCAAGAGGAGTTTTTAAGGGCAAAAAGAAAAGGAAATTAGAACTGGAACTCCCCTACCTCTATAATCCAACCTCACCCAACTTGTCCAGACTTCCCTTCCCTAATGTGTATCCTTATCTCTGTTTTCTGGCCTGAAAGCTTATACATATTTCGTTTGCATTTAGAAAGGCGTCCTCACAGTCTC
Source organism: Hystrix cristata (assembly GCA_004026905.1). NCBI lineage: Eukaryota > Metazoa > Chordata > Mammalia > Rodentia > Hystricidae > Hystrix > Hystrix cristata. Next base: position 7,737 of record PVJO010007591.1, read on the forward strand.
CATTTTACCCATGAACTGGAGAGTTGGCAGGTATTTGGGACTTGATCTGGCAGGGAGTTTTGTTGATGTTTTGCATTCAAAGTCAAAGTTGTTGTTTTGTTCTAGTTTTAAAACCTTTTTTGTTATCAATATATTTTAAATGTTAAAATTTATGGAATAATATTGCCTAGGAAATATGGAACTACCCAGGCTATGAGATGCATATCTTAAGATGTAATAAGTCCTCAAGCTATAAACTGAGCTGATAATGTACAAATGGTTGTTGGTATTTTCGAATTAGCAGTTTATGGATTCTCCTTGTCCCAGCTCTAGGAGATCATTGACATCATTGTTTCCAACTATCTGGGTGATTAATGAACAAACTCCTTGATATGTGAGAGGAAACTATCTGCCTTTTATTAATGGGACATGTATTTGAGCACAATTTTTAAAAATAGAAATGCCTTAAACAAAGAAATCAACTGCCTCTCACCTAATAATTTTTGAATCAGCACTTTAAATTTGTGAAGTGAATGGTTGAGATTTGCCGAAATGAGCACAAAGGGGCGTGGGGTATAGTGACTTGAACCATCTTGGTTAGAGTCCTAAAAGGTGACATTAAGAGATCGTCTACACAGATGAGTAATAAGGACCAATGAGTTTGGAGAGCACATAGTATGGACTCAGAGCGATGTTGATCCCAAAAAGACTCTGTTCTCGGAAGAGAACATGTGAATATTATGGTTTGGCTGTCGAATGTGACCCAAGAATCTATGTGTTAAAGTCTTATTTTCCATAGCAGTACTATCGGGAGGGAGTAGAATCTTTGGGAGGTTGGGCCTCCTAGGAGGTAGTTAGATTATTGGGGGAGTGCCCTTGAAGGGGATTGTGGGAGCTCTGTCTTCTCTCTTTTCCTTTACCTTATCGTGAACTCTCTCCCATGTACTCTCTGCCATTGCCATCCAGCAACCCCTCCAGAAATCCAAAGCAATGAGTCTGCTCAATCTTGGACTGGAACTGCCAAAACTGTGAGCCAAAATAACTCTTTTCTCTTTGTATTTTAATTAACTCTGGTATTTTATTTCAGTGATGGAAAGCTAACAGAGAAACTGACTAAAATAGACCAACTAGGCTGGGGCCCAATTCCAATGAAATTGGTGTATATTTAGGTCCTCACAGTTACGACATATGCCCAGCAGAATGAGAGAGAGAGAGAGACAGACAGACAGGCAGACAGACACACACACACACACACATGCACACACACAGAGGGAGAGAATTGCAAAGATTGAAGGATATTCAGTCATTTAAGAATTCTCACATATTCTATTCTTCATATATTGGCACAGAATGGTTCTCAAGATTACTCCTATATTGCTCAGCTTCACTGTTGCTGGGAGAAAGTACCTAATGCATACAGTTTAAAAGAGGAGAGGTTTATTTGGCTCACAGTATCAGAAGTTTTAGTCCATGGTTATCTGGCTACAAAGTAGACAGGACAGAAAGATCTAGTAGAGAAAAGCTGCTCAAGCTATGGGAGCCAGGAGACAGAATAGGAGAACAGTCCCAGAAAGGAAGGGGCCAGGGATCGGACAGAGTACCCAAGGCCATGCCTCCATGACCCTCTGAGACACATTCAGAATTGTGATTTATTACACCCTGGGTGGCTCTCAGATCAATCTAATTGATAAACCTTCTTAATTCACAACACCATACAGTCATATGTTCAGTTCCACGGAAAGAGAAGATGGCTTTTAACTTTGACCCAGTCCAGTTGAAAACCTGTGAATATAAGAAATTACATACCCCTAGAATTTAACATAATCTAATATAATTGTTTCTTAGTATCCATGAGGAGCTGTTTCCAAGATCTCCCACGGGTATGAAAATCCATGCATGTTCAAGTCCCTTATATGAAGTGGCGTAGTATCTGTATATATGGTGATGTCACCTATGCAATCCTTCTGTGTATTCTAAATCACCTATAGATTATTTAAAGTAGCTAATACAATATAAAGCTATGCAAATAGTTGTTATACTGTATCGTTTAGGGAATGATTACAAGGAAAACATCTGTATGTTCAATACAGATACATTTTTTTCAAGTATTTTTGATTTGTAGTTGATCCAATCCACTGATGCAGAATCTGAAAATAGAGTGGTTGGGTGTGTATGTGTGTGTGTGCATGCACTTGTGACTACAGATCAGTTTCTCTTAAATGTCTCAAACTGACTTATTTAAATGTTGATTGGGTGGCTTAATCGATTAAAAGTTAGAGTAGAAAAAACAGAATTTCATGGCTATTTACTTGCCATAGAGAAGTTTTGATGAAAGGGATTCTGCCGATGACTGGGGTTTTCCTCTCTTAAGATATCTGTGTGGTTTACATTGCTCATTGTCATAAGCAAAAGGCACAATGTTTTGTGGTCTGTAAGCTTGTGTAATGGACTGTAAGTTTGTGTAATTTTGAGTAAATTTTAATAAAAATCTAAAAAACAAAAGATACAGATAGGGGATTCCCAGGCACTGTCTCGAGAATCTGTACTCTACGTCTTCAGCGCCTTGCTATTATGCTCATGAGGATATGTTAACTTTGTTCTTTTAGAAGCTACCCAAATCACCTAAAACTATTTAAATTTAGTTGAACAACTGAAGAGTCAAGAATTACCATTTTCTTGACCACTAAGTATCTGATTATTTGCAGATATTCCAAGTTTTGCTAAAAATAAATGTCGATTTGACTGAAGCATAAGTATATTAAAGTACAATTAGATTTAATTTCATAAGAATGGATCTATAATGACAAATTGGATAAATTGAGAAGAGTACATTAAAGGACACATCAAAGTCTTCCTGCCAGACAGATGCATGGTGAAAATAACTGTAGAATTGAAGGTCAATCTATATTGTGGCTCCATTGTGAGACTTTAGTGTGAAACGTCACCATTCTGAGTCTTGGTTTCACATCTACAAAATGGGATAACAACCAATCTTCTTTATGATAGTGAAGTAGATAAGTATTAATAGTACCTGAAAAATGCAAGTTAAAACTCTATGTTATCATAGTATTCTTCAGGTAGCTATCTTGTAACAAGCATAACCACATAAATAGACTAACTGATAAGATTTCATTTCTCTCAACTTAGTAGGAACTTGAAGTGAATACAAAAGTTGTTTTGTTACAGAATAAATCAACATCTGTGGAGGTAAAATGGGTAGAAATGGAATCACTTATTTGTCTTGTTTTTCTAAATTTCATAGACTATATAAGATAGAACTTTCCCTGAAGGCTGTATCTAAAGCTCCACAGGAATTAGAGAATTTCTGATGAAGAGAAACAATTCTAAGAAATTCCTCTAATCAAAACCAAGTAAAAACAAAAGTAACATTAAAATTTACTATACAGCAAGTTAATAGATACATTTCAAAAGTGTCTGTGTTAATAATTCTGTGAATCTTCAGGGCATGCTAAAATGTTGGAACAGAAAGTCTTGTCTATATTGTTGATTTTCTAGTGCTTTTAAGATTGTATCATTTAAAAATGGGTATATTTAGGTTCTTTCTGAGATCATCTCTTGTTTTGGGGAATAAAAGCAGCAGTATGATGAGCTACCACAAAATCCTTATTCATTTGCCAGTTTGGGGCTTCTGCAAATTAGCCTCCTGTTGTTCTTGCATTTAAATACTTCAGCTTGGAAAACAGAACTGTGTGGGGTTTACTGAGTAGTGCTATGTAGTTTTCCTACCATAAACATACTCGGGGGTCTCCCTTTTACTCATTCACACTGTCTAGTCTGGTAGGGCACATTTTTGCAAATATTCTGGCAATGATAAAATAGTGGAGAAAGATGGTGCAGAATCCTAGAAAGCTTTGTTAGTATTAGGGTTTTAAAAAATAGTTTGAGGAATCACTGGGCATTTTGAGCAGAGGAACTGTATGATTTTGATTTTAAAAGTTGTAACTCTGGCTACAATATAAAGAGCAGATGGTGAGGGACAAGTTTGGGAATGAAGAGACTACTTGGGAAACTATTGAATTAGCTCGGATGAGAGATAGCAGAGGCTGACATTATGGCAAATTTCTCATTATGTTTTGGATGGCTTTTTAAAAATTGTGACTGAAAAAAACAAAAAGTAATGGGAGTATCATTTATTGCAAGGGTAGGAGTGACTGGAAACAGGCTTTGAGATGATGACAGCACGAGTTTGAACTTCCATATCTGAAGCTTGAAATGGCTATTATACATCCAAGGAATATTGCTTAGTGTGCTGTTGGAGATACAAGTCCGGAGTTCAGAGGTTAAGATGGGCAGAGAGGACAGGAAATGGTTGGCAGCATGCTATATTAAATGTAGGGTATTTAGGGAAGACCTCTCTGTCAGTGTAACATTTAAAATAGATTTGAAGACAAGAGATAAATTAGTAAGTGGAATCTATGAATCTAAGAGTTTTCAGGATATATTTGGTATTTTGTAGCCCCTTGATTGCATCAGACTGCATAGACAGTGTAGCTATAGGAGGAAGAGGTTGAAGGATTGAACAATTAAGATTCTTCCACATTTAGAGGCTGGAAACATTAGGAAAAATGAACAAAAGAAACTGACAAGCAGCTGCTAGTGCAGTGTGAAGCAAAGTAAGAGAGTAGTGTCTTCAAGCTCAATGAAGAAAGTGTTTCAAGGATAAAGGAAAAGTCACTGTGACAAATGCTATAAGATGTCATGCAAAATGAGAACTGATAATTGAATATGAAATTTGTCAATATAATGATCGTCAATGATCTTGATGGGATTAATTTTGTGAAGTGGGGGGGCTGAAAATCAGACTGAGGACAGATCAAGAAAACATCAAGAATAAATAAAAATAGAGAGTACAGACAACTCTTTCAAGGAGTTTTTCAATAAAGAGGAAGGGAAACATGTTCAAGATAAAGCGATGAGTATGTCCCACTAAAAGGTACAGGGACATTGTTGGTGCAGTAGAGAGTAGGGGTGATTCCAGGGTCTCAGTCCTTGGGCATTTGTGTCAGCCTAAGAGAGGAAGCCGAGACATTCTGCTCATTGCTCCTGCAAAAGCTGGGTATTTGGATATGAATACAGGCAAGTTTGCAGATTTAGTGGTAGGTGTGTAAATTCATTTTGATTGCTTCATACCCTCCAATCCTCAGGGGGAAGAAGAAGCAAAGACCTTGTCTGATATTGAGGATGTGGAAAGGAAGAGTTGTTAGGGAGATAAGGAAAGAAAGAAAAAAAAGTGCTATGTAGTTATTTAGAAAAAGGGTTATTTTTCATCTTTGTCAGACTCCTTCTTCGAATCTTCAGAATAGCCAGCGATTGCTTGCCTGTCAGGGAAAGCCTGCTCTTTCTCGTGTGCACATATCCTGTTAGTCATTTTTTCCTCATTTCCAGATGCTGTGTTGTAACTTTCTCTTACCTGTCTCTATGAGGGTCAGATTGTGAGTTCAGGATACACTCAGAAGGCTGGACATTTGATACCTTTTCAGAATAATGTTATTTAAGTAATGAAGATGAAGAGAAAATCACTTTAATGTACCTTATAAACTGCCACCCAGGCAGCTGCCTGACTGGCTCACTTCATACCTAGTTCTAACTCAAATGGCCAAGTGAGAGATGGTAACAGCAGCATATGTGGGCACGTAGGGTGGAAGGAGTTTTGGGCCGGGTTGAAGACATGCGGGTTCTGACCTGGAATCTGTTACTACTCACATCCTCTACCTACGACTGTGAGCATGCTGCTGTGTGCATGTTGTTCTTTATGGGCAGTACTTTCTGACCTAGACTTGGATTAGATACTCTTTAAATATCATATCTAAATTCTGATATAGAAAGTCATTTCATTATCTTTCACCTGCATGATACTCAAAGAGATGTAGTTATAGGAAGAATAGAGATATAATATTGCAAAGCAATGTCTCTGAATGTCTGTGACACAAATACGTACTTGGAGCATTTTACTGGCTGCTGCCAGCCCAGAACTCTGCTGATGCGTCACTCATTTAACAGATCCGGAGCCCCGATGTAGCCTCCAGGTGTTCTGTGCTAGTCCCTTCTAAGATCTACTTAGAAGGAATGTCCTGGGTCCTTTCTCAGAAAAAGAAAAATCTCATTTGTCTTTGGTTATTCTTTTCTGGAAGGCTAGTTTCAATCATGATTCAAAGATTTTTGCAGATGTAACACTTTCTGGTTTCTCTGTCCACACAGATATACATGTGAACCTTTTGTGTTTCCCTTCTCCCTCAGCACTGTGGACAGCCTAGAGAAAAGTTAAGGGGTCAAGAGAAGTATGACAATTAAGCTGGGTTGACTATTCAATTGACTTGAGAGCCACTCAGGGGCTTAGTGAAGCATGCTTCAGGGTCATGGAAGTGTGAGCTTTGGTGCTATACCTGGTCCCTGGCCCCCTCCTCTCTCTTGCTATTCCCTTGCTCTCCTCCCCAGCCAACACGGAGTGAGCAGTTTTGTTCTACCTTGATTTTCCATCATGGTATTTCTGCCTTGGGGAGTCAGTCAACAATGGACCGAGTGCCCTGAAACCATGAAGCAAGTCAAATCTCTCCTCCTTTAAATTGCGGACATAGAGTATTTTGTCCCAGATACAGCTGACTAACACAGAAGCCTGAGAGCCCACCCATGGCTGACATAGTAGAAACATCGGTTTTAGTTATGATATAATCCAGGTATGGCATGAAGTCTTTTGCCCAGAAAACATGTATTAATAAGCTTCTCGGGACAGCCGTGTGCTAACTTTATCATGTCACTATAATGAAAGCTTTATAAACACATTATATTGTTAGATCTGAACTAAACTGAATTGAGCATTATATGAATGGAACTGAATTTATTAGAATCTATAATGGCCCTCTGAAACAGCTTAATGTAGCTAAGAAGCAGTCGTCCCATAAATAATTTTGTGATTTTAGCATAAGTAGAAATTAACTCACGTGTGCCAATTAACCTGTTAACTTAAGTTTTTGCATTGAGCCATACTTTATGACTTAATTAGCTCAAAATAAATGTCCTATCTTATAGTTTAGGTAAAGATTTTTGATTAATGCCCACTTCTCCTTATAGACTATACTGTCCAAATACACATAATTCTTGAACAATACATTTTAGCAAATAAGGGAATCAACCATCATCCATTGTTTTGACATCCATGAAGATGTTGATAAAGGTGGAGCAGAGCTAATTCTTTAGTGATTTTCCGTAAATGAACATTGGCTAAGTTACAACAGAATTAATGTAAAATTAAATATTACAGTAAGGCTATTATCAAAAGAGGTCACAGTGATGAATGGCCTGTTTAAATGAAACCACCAGAAGGAATTGGAGCTAGAGCCTATTAATCCCAGTCAGTTTGTAAGAGTCCATTTTTATGCAGATTAAACCATGTTTCAGGCTGATAAATCAACATGACATACACCATGACAAGAGCCAAATTTCTTTCTCATTCTTTATTTTATTTCTACACAGTTAGAGCCACAGCTGGGTAGATACAGCTTCGAAAAAATATTCTAATAATGGGAAGCAATGATGAAGACTCCTGGCAGATGATACTTTGGTTCAGATTGCTGGACCTCTAGTCTGAATTTCTTTTCTTTAAGGATGATGGCACCTGGATTTCGGATGGCCAATCATTGCAGAATTATTTATATTGACCATGTTGGTACTGTGTGTTGACCTTATCCTTCCTGCTTTTCCTTATAAGTCCAGTTGTATGTCTCACATTCTCTTTAATTGTCACTAATGTATTTTTTGTTGTTGTTGTTTGTTTCTTAAATTCAGTGAGGTATTTCTGAGAAACTGTAGTGCTTTATGTGGAGTTTCAGATCAAACAGTTGCACACATAACACATGTAAAGCCTGTGTTATTTGCTCACCTGAAAAACGTTGGTTCTGTGTGTGTGATGAAGTGGAATGATGGATAGCACGGCTGGGAGTGAAGGCAACAGGTTAGCCCTACACTAACCAGCTCTCTGACCTTGGAGAAATGACTGAAATTAAAAAATATAGCATGGAACGTCATGCACAAAAGGCGCTCAATGAATATATAGTGTTAGGTAGGATGAACTTAAACTTTTCTGATCCAAGACTTCTAAAGTAGGCAGCATATATTGCGTGGAGGGAAAGTGTGACAGCTATAATTGACCCACCTGCCTACAAAAATGGGTCTGCTTGATCTCGGTGGTCACAAAAAAAAAAAAAGTGCTGTGATGAACAACTTCCTGGATTAATCCAGTGTTACTCAGTGTTTTAAATTTTTAAAGAGGCTTTCATCTTTCTGATAGCAGGGCTGTCCCTGCAGCCAAAGAAGTGGGCATCATTATTTGTCAGAGCAGGAAGAACAAGGGAGATTATTGGTGACGTCTCTAAAATGACAATTAATTTCTTTGTAGACTCAGAACTCAGGTCTCCAATGACTAGGGTTGTGTTCTATCCTGAGCTTCCCCTAACACAAGTTGCCACTGTTTCCTGCACAGTAATTTAAAGGGTTATATTATTTCAGGAGGAAAAAAAGAAGCCTAAAGGAATTCCCCTTCAGACTCGAAGGCCACAGACCTCTAGAAGGAGTTTGCTGTGGTCTCCCTCATGGTCACTCTTGCTTGGCTGTCTTCCGTGTTGTTTTCTCTACAGCTGATTGACCCTGTGAGCAGTGCATGAGAAGTAAGGTAATTGGCTTGGTCCCCAGGAGTGTCACACTGTGGTTGTGGCATGACCCATTTATGTCATGAGCAGCATGTCTCACAGAGGGAAATATCCTGGAGTGTGGCCAGGGCAGGAGAGAAGCCACATGGTCAGTGAATACTATATGCTGTTGCAGCAGCAGGAAGCAGCCACCTAGCTGTGTACCATCTTGGGAGTGTGTGATATTGCCAAAGCAAAGGACCGGACCTGCTTGTTTATGGAGGAGATGATTCTATAGGGCTATTAGGACTCCCTCATGTATGTAAATGGCTGAAAAAGCAGCTGCCTGATTCTGTTTGCTTTAGTTTGCTTCACTGATGGGTGGCTTCTCTGGGTTTCCTCCTGAGTTTTATTGTGCCCAACTTCAGCAAATGTTATTAACTTGTAAAATGTTTTCATTAATTGGTTTATGACTGACTAAAAGAATAAGTATTATCTTAGTTTTCAACACACTTTATATATCTGGGACTAGAGATGTATATTCATCTGAAGACAAAGTCTACTACAAAACTAGCTTTAAAGTTAATTTTACTACATATAAAGTAACTAATAAGCGCTTTCTTATATACAATATACATTACATCTAGATTTTAGATATATAAAATGGTCAAAATTTTTTGACATCTCTTTAAATTTAGTCCTGCCACTTAAAACTTGATTTACATCTATTGATTCTGATTAAACAAGCATTTTATTATTGTATAAATGAGATAAACTTATGTAGGGAGTAATAAGTCTATTTGTGGTTATTAATACTGTTTCCTAAACTTGTAAGAACTCTAAAGATGTCCTTTAATTCTCATCAGTACAGTTACACCATGCAAACCTGTTTAAAAAAATCTAAATTTTGTCTTCAGGGCAAAAACTAAGTAAATATATGTAAAGATTTCTACAGAGCTGTGATATTAATTATTGTTAACTTCATGGTATATTGAGTACATTTGTGTTTCTCAAGTGTATAGGCCTTCTAAGATGTGACACTCAGGAAAACATCTTGTCACACTGATGACCTCCTGACTAAAGTTGTTTATGATGACAGACTTTTTCAGGTTTATGTTTATGGGCTTGTCTTATTATTATGATTATTAGATGTGCCTAAACAATATAGTGCTCAAGTAATACTACTCCAAAAATTGGGCAATAGTTATTTATACAGTACATCTGTAAACAAGTACATTCTACTCAGTCATTTATTTAAAAAAGTAAAAAATCTAGATTGTAAGAACTAAGTATTTTTGTAATTGGATAAAGATAACCTATCGATAAATTATTTTATACTAAAATAGAAATTTACATATATTTTCGGAGACAGTGGTTTTCATATAAGAATGTCATAATTTTTACGCTAAAATATACAATCATAATTAATCACATATAACAATAATCATAAAAATTATATATAATAATGATATATAATCATAATTATCATGCTAAGATGATATTTTCCTCATAGAGCTTTATAACTGCTGTCTAATAAAGTGCTACACAGAGCTATGACTTCTGCTTCTTCTTTTCTTTCTTGGTGCCGGGGATCGAACTCAGGGCCTTGTGCTTGCTAGGCAAGTGCTCTACCGCTGAACTAAATCCCCAGCCCCAGAACTGTGACTTCTAACGGACAATTTAAGCGCTATATTAAGATGGTAGGCCATCACCTACAGTAAAGATAAATATGACACTGACTATTAATACTAATGATAACCATGATTAATAGAAGATGTAGCTGTTCTCTAGTCATATTTTGTATTTTCAAAGTACCTAATGTTTGAAAAAGATTTTTTTTTTTTTCTTTTTTTTTGGTGCTGGGGATTGAACTCAGGGCCTTGTGCTTGCAAGGCAAGCACTGTAACCACTGAGCTCAATCCCCAGCTGAAAAAGATTTTAATAGTTAAGATTAAAGCCTACACTTCCCACTTCACGACTGGTGCAACTGAACTTCTGGGCATTCAACATCTGAGGCTTGGAAAACAAAGGTTAAAAAAAGTTAAGTGGGCTAAGAGGACAGCCAATATTTTGGCCCTTGCCCTTCAAGGTCAGCCAAGACCCAGGACATGATGGGACACCTCTAAGGAATCTACAACTCTCGTGAGTCACCCGCCTCACTATCAAGGAGACTGTAGGATCTCAGAGAACAAAAGCCAGTGATATACATTGTACTAAAAGAGGGAACTACTAAAGGACTACTTCAGGTCTACTAAAGAGGGAAACAGCCCCCATGCTTCCATGTGAATTCTTATGGTCAAGCAAGGTCATGACCCAATCCTGGCAGATGACACACTGAGAGAGAGAAAAAAACACACAGAAGAATGAAGAGTCTTTACATATGTCCCCTAAAGTAATCCCTGAAGGGTTGTAACCGACCTTGACAAATATGTAGAGAGAGAGAGATTCATTTTAAATAAACAGGTAAACTTTAACTTGGTCTTAAATACCCATGGGAAGAGAGAGAGAGAGAGAGAGAGAGAGAATATAGTAATATTAAACAAAAATCTAGGCTAGATATAAAAAAAGGGAGCTCCAAATACTACACCAGCTTCTGGGGGCAGTCCCCGGCTAGAACTTACAGCCATAAAAATGTTTTGATTCCTAGTCCCATTAACCTTATCCAAAAAAAACCTTGTCTCTTACTGTATTCCAAATATGTTATTTGGGTGTACTTTCAAGTACTTCTCAGTTAAAGTTTAGCTTCTTTTATGCCTATAAAATAAAAAGGACAATATAAATATTCTAGCTGCTAAGCTTTGTTACCTTTGTGGTATAAACTAGTTTTCTATTGTGTACTTGTTTGTATTATCTGAAGTCAATCATTACAAAAGGCCTCCTGAACTACAAAACTACAGCCCTATAAAATTTTTAATGTCCAAGTTTAAAAAGAGATCAATATATTAATTTAGCATATTCATTTACCATTATTATAATTAAAATAGGAGGACATTAGATTTTTTATAGACAAAACGGAGGAGAGTCTCTGTGCTTTCAAACTCTATCTGATATGTTTTGGTAAATACTTCAAAACAAATACATGTTAATATTAAAGATAAAATCTTCTTGCAAAATGTTGCTGACTTCTGCCATTTTTTGGAGCCACTAGCCATCAATATTCTACTGTTAACTTCTGATCCTGGCTTGCTTAACAAGCCTATAAAATATAGTTTAAGTATCAATGACTTAGTAATGTCTTTCTTTTCTTTTGTACAATATCTAAAGATGACCATTCGTCAAATAACAAAACACATCTTTGTTTCTTTTAGAGCAGTCAGAGTGAGACTTTGATCCACAGCTAGGCAAAATCCATACCCCTTCTCATTTGAAAGCAGTTATAAGGAGATAGACCACTGGGCCTTCTGTACCTCCTTAAGAATTTAGGATCAAAATCCGGGTTGGGGTGAGGTAGGATAGAAGAAAAAGAGATTAGTAAAAAGAAGACGAGAAATCATAGCTAAAAATTATACTTTTAAGAAGACTGCGAATTTTGGGTCTCAGGTGAAGTTACCTATGGTGACCCATATCAGCATTTCCTTGGTTAAATTTAGGCTTCTTTCTTTCCAGACCTATTGCACACAAAATTCCCCAGAACTACTGAAAGTCCATAAATTGGCTTAATTGAGAAAGTAAAGATCAGTAACCTGGCCTTAAAATAAAGAATCAGGGTGAAGGAATCCAAAGAATGTTTAAATTATCTATTCAAAGAAAGGAAAGAAGAAAGAAAGAAAAAGAAAAAGCGAAAGAAAGAAAGAAAAGAAAGAAAGAAAAGAAAAAAAGAAAAGAGAAAGTAAAGAAAACTGGGCTCATAATAGTCAAACGAAATACCACTCTCATGGATTGTGGGCCATGTTTTCCTAGGGTTTCCACCTGTCAATACACATTCCCTATTCCGGGAAATAGGCACCTCTCTCTCTTGAGGGCCCACACTTTATTTCTTTGAGTGCGTACCTTTTAATTTCTGCCTAATAAGACCGTTCCTATGCCACTCACTGACTAGTCCTGAAAATTCGTTTCCATGATGGGAGTTCATGAATCCGCAAACTTACTTTACAGAAAGGACAGCTGGTTTCATAGCTTGAAGAGCCTCCTCAGACCCTGTCCAGGTGCCGATGTAATTCAGCAACTGCAGAAACACATTTTTGAACACTTTGTACCTGAGCAAGAAATTTGTATACATTGTATAATTTAATTCTCACAAAAAACCTAGAGAATAGTAACTATTATTTTCTTATTTTTATGTACAGGGCAGAAGGACCAAAATGCTCAATAACTACTTATCTTCTCAGAAGAAAGAAAAGACAGTAAGTCTTTCAGTCTTTCAAGTCCACATTATTAAATGATCAAATGATCAAATGACTCTCAGTAGATTTTATAACATCTTAGTTGGATTTAAAATGTATTTATTTATATTCACTCCCTTAAACACAGGCATAATACATACACATAAAATATGCAACATATGTGGTAATTATTGTTTTACATTTGTTATATTGTAAATGTATTTATATAAAATTTTATCGGCACCTTTTTGAATAGGTTAGATCTAGAAACAGGAAGTAGGATACAAAACCACACAGAGCATGAGGATCAAGTTTAGAGAAAGGAAAAGTGCTCAGACGAGAGGACCTTCGGCCTTGGCCCTGGGTCAGAAAGCTGCACACATGCAGACGGAGAGACTTTGCGAGGCCTGTAACTGAGGAACAAGGAGGGATGCTGGGAGGGCCTCTAACATCCTCCCTGACTTCAGACAGCTCCAGATTTAAGCTATTCTGAACGCATTTGTGTGAATTTGAAATGAAAATGTAGCTGCTTAGTCTTTAATAGAAGACAAACAAAAATGCAGTAACCTGTGGGTCGACTCTGAACAAGGTATCTTTTTTTAATGCATCACATCAGGAGGTGAAGATATGTTTGAAAGGGCTGAGAATACACACAAAAGCTCTGTACTTTGACCTTGATAATGCCGGAGAATGCAAATCCCCACAGCAAGAAACCACCACTCAAATCTATAAATAAAGTGAAAGGAAGACGAGAAATAAATGAGCTGCATTTTAGTATTTTGCGACAACTTCTCCAGTCTGATCAAAGGACAACCACTGCAACTCACCTTGGAAAGCTGAGATCCATGACGTATGTAAAAAGTGCAAAAGCCAATTCTTCCCGAGCCTTCTTTGTGGGCTGCTTGTCCACGGGGTTGCTCTGAAAGAAAATGTGTTTAGTGGAGGAAAAAAAAGAAGCATCACTCTAAGATCTTAGTTCTTGTAATGCTTAATTCTTTTTCACAGTGACAAACAGAGACTGGAGTTGAAGCTTTTGAAGTTAGGTTTAATCTAAGAAAAGATTCATACGCTTTTAACAAGACCTCTGGATGGAAAAGCTGCATCAGGGTGTATTATTTTTTTTTAATGTCTTCTGAATTCCCCTGAACAAAAAGCAGTGGGAAACGTGAGAAGTGTAGGGCATTATTAACTGGAGCAAAAGTGATGACTTTCCTTTTTCTTGTTCAGTCTTCATAAATTATGGGCTTTCAGCTAAAATAAATGGTGCACGGTATTCATAGTATTCATATCCATTTCACACTTCACATTAACTCTTGTTTTTTTTCCTCACATCTTCTCATGAGCCCAGTAGTTTCTGGAGTCTAACTTTTATTGTTTGAAATCATTCAGAGTTCTAGATAAGAAAGATTATCCCTTCGAACCAAGGATGAGAAAATGGATACAGGTGAGGAGATTTCCCATCATAATTGATACTGGCTGGCTTTGCAGTCTTCAGGGGAAATTTTTGTCCACGTTTATGGTAGTAAGTGTTTATCATCTGACTCATTTAAAAAATAGACAAAAAAAAAAAGGAGAAGAAAAGAAAAATGAAACGAAACTTTTGATTATGGTATTTTATCATTTCCTTGGTATAAATACACTTACTAATGTTGATTTAAACCCATCGCTGCTTTGATAACTGTCTGGGAAATTCTCCAAATTTTATAGGAGCTAACTTTGGGATATCAGTTAATCTACCTTTTAGTTGATATTTTTTCTCAAAGGCCTGCTATCAAAGTTGAGAAGAAACATTTTAATAAACAAACACCATCACCACCATCACCATTGGCATAAAAGTACATTAAGACCTGAAGATTAAAAATTGAACCCTGCAGCACACCACTAGGGACTATCCCACAGTTATGTTTCGTCCATTTGAAGTTTGCAGAGAAGACGGCATATCAATAAAGCAGCCAATTCTCCCCTTTAGCTGGCTGTGAATGATATTCAGCATGTTTTCTTCTTCTTCATAAGCTTGCCAAAAGAGAACAAATTCCAACCAACTTTTATCTAAACAAAAATGATTTATTATGTTTGACCAAAATTTATGTATTTTGGCAGGAATGTTGAGTGTGTTCATCACCGCATATTTCTAGTCTCTTTCCTTATTCTGTCTGAAATGTTCTTATATTTACTGCCTGCCGTTAATACCACTCCTTCCTGGGTAGCAGCTAAAAAAGAACATGAAGTTCATATTTGGCTTGTGAGTCAGCCTGTAATATTTGACTTTGACTTTTGGACCTAGTAAATCTTTTTATGTGGTTAATTCGGGGATGGGACATTCTCAATGGCTATTCATCAGGTCATCGAGGGCAAAAATATTGATGCTATTGTAATTTCAAGATAAGCAAGGGAAATGATGAGGTCTGCGCACGGCTGGACTTCAGCACCTTGGGGAGATGTGTGCAGCTTTGGAATGCTAGTTGCTCAATCTGTGTCGGCACCATGCCTAGGCAGGGAACATGCAGGGAGAAATTGAAGGGTTATGATTGAATAAATAATTATGAAAGCGATCCATCTCCCCATTATTCTACTTTTGGAACTATGGTTCTTTTCCTGGTAAAAGAGCCCAAACACTTAGACTAGTGCATATAAAAGCAAAGTGTACATATGCGATTCTGATAAGATGACAAACTTATTCCAATTTGCCTGGGATTTTTCTCATTTTGGAATTGTAGTCCCTGTGTCCTGGGAATCTTCAAATCTCAGGCAACAGGGACAATTAGTTGATCACTCAACACCTGAACGTTCGGGAGAAAACATTCCCAAAATTGTGTGTGTGTGTGTGTGTGTGTGTGTGTGTGTGTGTGTGTGTTGTAAACTTTTAGGTTGCTGTTAACCAACATTAGAGGCATTCAGTTGTTTGAACAGATGCTTCCCGTATCCTATGGCAACACTAATTTCATATATTTTTATCCTGTCCACAAAGATTCCACAAGGGGTTTGTTTTCCTGAGATCATGATATAATAAACCAATATATCAATTTCAGCATTTTAACAGACATGCCTAAAATGACATAAAATGTCATCAGATGACATTTTTTGGAATTTTGAACAGAAATTCATTTTCAACTCTTGTTCAATAGACTGTAGAATCTGCTTCTTCATTTTGCAATCAATGACTTTTCAGTTTACTGTCAATTTGTACTTTAGAGGATGTGTGACTGCAATTTAGACAGATTTGGTTTTGAATTTTGCATCTTCCACTTGCCCACTTGCCCATAACTTTCCCCACTCCAGTTCCCCACCCCAAATTTTGATTTCCTCTGTAAAACTATCCTTTGTAGGGTGCTTATAATATTTTATATAATATTAAAGGGTTTGAGCTATAGTACATATACAATAATATTAGTTTACTTATCAGCATTTAAAAACAGCCAGGACCATTTTGACCATATTCTGATTTCTAATCTTCCTTTCGTAATTTTCTATATTTAGTAACAATAATTTTATATATACACAGGTGAAGCGATGTAAAAGACAATTATATAAATGATGGCAATTAATACAACAAATTTTCCATTTGCAAAAAAATTAATCTTTGAAATGCTGAAAAAGAAATGTATCAGGTTACTCTAATACAAAGGTAAAGATTGGCTAACACTCTGTGCTAACAGAAAAGGCTCAGCTGAGGTGTGAACATGGTTTTGAGAGGGGCTATGAATCCTTTATTTGCAGGTTCACATAACACTATTTTTGATTATTATTTCTATACCTCTGAATATTACCAAATTGACTCTAATTTCAGTAAAGCACGTCAAACTGCCGGTTTCCTTGACTAATTATTTGGCTAATGAGAGAGAGAGAGAGACAGAGAGAGAGAGACAGAGAGACAGAGAGACAGAGCCTATGCTAGCAGGCTTCCTCCCTTTTCCATTTTTACTCCTTCGGCACCCCCAGCCTATAGGATGATGGTGCCATTCACATTCTGGTTGGGTCACCCCCCTTGGTTTAATGTCTTACATGCCAATCTTCTCTCACAGCCCCCTCCCAAGACACCCAGAAGTGTACTTTACAAATTCCCTAGGCATTTCTTGATCCAATTAAGTTGACAACCAAGATTAACCATGATAGGAAAGATGAGGCACAATAGTCTTCATACTTTTAGCATGAGTTTAACGTTTCCCTTTGTACACTCAGATGTGAAGTCCACAATATTTCTATTTTGTTTCCCATTATTTCTTTATAAGATCATTATTATTCAAGTGATTCTGCAGAGTGAGGATGGCCAAAGTAAATTGTTTTCTTCTGGAAGTGGTAAGGCATAATGAAAAGAGCTTAGGTCCTTTTGAATCTCAGCTATTCCACTTGATAGTGATGAGACACTGTACAAATTATTTAATTCCTCTGAGGCTAGCTTCATTATACTGTTGTTGTTGTTGTCAATTTCACATTGCTGTCGAGATTATTTTGAATATCGAATATATTAACATGAGATAAGAAAAGAAATAACTTCATGAAGAATGAGAAACCATAATAGAATTGAGAAGAAAAAACATTCAAACATTAGACATGAAAAGTTCCTAATTGGAAAGCCTAACTGATGAAAAATATAATCACTATAATTAAAAACTCTATTAATTAAACATGATTTAAATATTTAAAAATGAATGACTCAGACATATAAACATTCATAAAAAGAAAGAAATATATTGAATAAAAAGAGTTGCCAGATGAGATATGTTCCATCTTAATTATTTGTATAAAAATTGATAATTAGCAAAACATCTTACATATTTTTACATATTAATAGATATAAATATGTATGTATGTTTTATATGTTTAAAAACAGTTTAAACATGCACAGAAATGTTAAACACCAACTTTGCCCATGGTAAGAAAGGAACCAGAAAGTTTTACACAGGATGCTTTGATTGTATCTATGATGTTTTTTTACTTAGAAGTGAAAGATCTGAACTAATGGAAAATTGCTAATACGTATTTCATAAAACTGGTTCAGGTGTATGTAAACATTTGTGCTATTTTGTCTACACTTTTGCGTATTTTAAAATATTTTATTTCATATTTTTCAACAGAAAGAAAGTATGTCTGAATAATCGTAGGCCAACTCTCCTCGTCATATACCTACCAGAAAGTCTGGTGGGCAGGTTCTAGAACTGAAGGGTCTGCTCGCCTCATCTGGCACAGCTGCTCCTTTGCTCACACAAGGGTCATGTTCTGATAAACCCCCTGAGACTGAGAACATCTAGTCCTAGAACCATCACAGCTTAGCAACACAGAGCGCTACGGAGCATCAGATGTTTATCCTGTGAGCATGTGGCTGACTGGGAGCTGGGGCTCCTGGCTGCTGCCCGACATTGCAAGACAGCATCATAGTTCATATCTCTAGCCTGGAGAAAAGATAAAAATTCAACAGGTAGAGTATCTAGTTAATGTGTGTTATTGTTACACTACCTTGAAGTTAAAAAAAAAACAAAAAAAGTTCAGGGGGACTGTTCTGAGCTCTGAGTCAGGGACTGTCAACAATGTGTCCTACCGAGACATACTGTTGTATTTCTCTTCTACCAAATATTTTCCATTATTTTTATCCATTGCCCCCATTTATTCATAAAATGGTGTTTTGTTTTGTTTTGGTTTTGCAGGGTTTGCTGGGGATCGAACCCAGGGCTTTGTGCTCGTTAGGCAAATGCTCTACCACTCAAGCTAAATCCCCACCTACTGATAAAATGCTGTTATTTGTTAATATGTTCCTCAAACATTCTATTTTCTTCATTTGATTAGTGTTGGAGAAGTGGCTTGCTTATGAATCAGACAGATCACGAGTGTACAGAAACCTGAAGATGTATCTTTGTTCTTTCATCAGTAGAAGGTTTAAAGATGGATGTAGTTTAATTCTTAAATGTCTTACTCTTTATGAATAATTTTTAGACTTTTTTATTTTACCTCTATAACACTTAGATGAGCTTAACATTAATTTGCTATTTTATTGGTAGTGAAGCTGAGACATACCTATAGTTTGCAGCCAGAGTCTAGGTTGGGTAGATTTAGCAAACATAATTACAGGATCTCAAGTGAAATGTAAATAGCAAATACTCAAGTTTTTCGTAAAGAAATGTTCCACACAGTGTTTTATCAGGCAATTACTGTCAAGGTGACACAAATACAAACAAGAAAAATAGTCCCGTGGTATTAACTCCTGATTTCAGGACCAAAATTTTCTCCACTTATTAGTGCTAAGTCTTTGGTCATCAGTCAGTGTTCTTTCTTTAATACGATAATTATTTTTTTAGCACATTTCTTTAAGTAGGGGAGAGGATCTGAGGAAAAGAAAGAGGGATGTGGTTTTGAAGGCACTGAGGTCCCGGTATCTGTGAATGTCATATGAAGTCGACTGGATACATGAATCTGGAACTTAGTAGAGAAGTGTGGGATGAAGTAAAGACTCAATAATTATTACCAAGCTTTGATGTTTTTAAAACTGCAAAAATAGAAAAGGACTATGCTAACGGGCAGGTAGAGTGAGGAAACTTGGAGAAACCCCAATATTGTATGCAAGGCTGTAAAAGAAGTAACATGATAGATCTGGAGAAATTATCTAAGTAGCAAGAAAACCAGAAAAATATGGTGACAATAGCCTGGATGGAGATAAAGTGGATAACTGAACCCATGCTAAGTTGGAGTAATAATAGATAGAAATGAAGAAAGGAAAATAGGTAAAAAAAATTATAGAATTATAGTAGGATGGTTCTAATGATCAGAAAATGGAGACAAAGAAAGAAAGACATTCTGTTAAAACCCCAAAATTCTTGATGATGTCAAAATAAAGTTTGAAAGAAGTAACAGAATGCAGGCAGATAAAGATTGTGCTCTTAGTGAGAAATTTTTTACATTTAAAAAGTATACAGATAATGTGCACACATTCTTAATGAAAGCAATTCAGGAAATACAGAGCTACAGAGGGTCAAAAATTGAAATGTCTTCTCATTTTCTAACCATCAATCTTTCTCCTAAAGTAATACTAATATGTCTCAGCAGTTTGGTGTTTCATATATATGTATGAGTGCACATGACTTATTTTTACAAAAGTGGACTGAATAATTATGGACCAACTCCCCTAATTATAAATCCATCAGAAAATCTAATGGTGGTTATACTATTCTGGTAAACAATGAATTAAATGAGGCATATTTTATTTGGCTTTTTTCAATTACCAGTAAGTTTTAGTGAACTTCCATATCAGTACATTTATATCTACTTTATTTGTTTGAATTACTGGATGATATTCTTTGTTAGGTAGTGACAATAAATTAGTTATTTCCTTTTATTGGTCTACTGAGTTAATTGAGAGCTGAATTTTAAATTAAACATTTTGGAGATGAATAAAGAGTGGTCCAGAGTGGTGCAATGGGAATGGATGGCAGAGCAGGGGAGGTTTTGGTGATAATCTCACAGTGGTGTGGACCCATTTTTTTGAGGTATCTTAATATCAAGGTTACTGAGCAAACCCAGGACAGAGAGAGGATTTGGAACTGGCCAAAAATGGAGGGCTCTAAGTTCAGGGCTTAATGAGCAAGGTTAAATAACCCAGAATTTGATAGATATTAGTGATAAGGAAGCATTAAAATTATATAATTGAGTGAAAAAAGCCCTAAGAGATTTTTTTTCTTTCTGAAACCTAAATAGGAATGTTCTGGAAGAAGCCCTGGAAAGGAAATGAGGAGAATAATGACTATGTTTTAGATCTAGTGACGAGTATAATGGAGAGAAATTTCTAATTGTGAAATATTTATTACAAATATTGCCCTCTAGGCACTGCTAGCTGTCTGGAAGGCCTGGGAAGGGCAGAAGAATTCATGAAGGAGTTGATGATGGAGGGGATTACAAGGGAAGAAGGGATCTAAGTGCCTCCATAGGAATTCTCGTGGCTGGGAGGTAGCGGAGATGTGTGTCCCTGGACAGAAGAAGCACCACGCAGTGTATTGTTGAGGGAAAAGGTGAAATGTGAGCAGGTAATAATAAGAGTGGGAGGTCACAGGATTAGATGGTCTCCTCACTGCCCCAGTTACCAATTCTTCCAGTGCCCAAGAAGGCAGCAAATAGGAGAAAGTTTGAGTCTCTGAAATGTGATTCATGATATCGACTGAAAGCATTTTTAAGAAAGTTCTCCTCACAACAAAGAGGCTGACAGTGGAAACCAGTCTCTGGACGCGCTACCGTGATGCTCAGAGCACTGTATTCACAACAAATGCTCTCAGTGCTCTCTGTCAAGGCTCAGTTTACTCATCTTTGAAATAAGTGATTATACTAAACTATTCCCAAGGTCAAAATCTGCAATTCCAAATGTTACTCTCTAGTTCATACATTTCCCCCTATTTCTGTAAAAATGATAAAGTAGGCTAGCATCAAGTTGTTCTCAGTGTAGCTGGCTCTGAATTTTTGGGATTTTTTTAAGGATTGTAATGGAGGATTAGGATTTTTATAGAAGGTATGACCTTTATTTAAATAGCTTTACTTCTATGCTGCTCTTATTTCATGCTGACTATATAACACTCCTTGGGGGTCTCTTGTCTGTTTCTAAGTCATTTCATTCACCACCCACAAAATCATTAATTTGTCTGTGTAATTTTGCCTCTTGAGGGTTTCTGTTTCTGAATCTATAGATTTGAGACTGAATGTGTAATGCACAAATATTGCTGGGAAGTCTTGGAATACAAACTCATAGTTTTTACTATAGGCTATACCATCATATCATTTCTTTTATATAGTTATTTAAGAATGGAACTTCTAGATTAGAGGCAAAACTAATACTTATTAAGTTAACAGAGGTATGTTCAGGTCCTTTCAAATCATAAGCAGTCATTGAGTATCTGCTATGTGTCAGGCACTGTGCTAGGCTGTGGAGGGGAAAGGAAGAATCATGGCACATGATTTTGCTTTTGAAGTATTTATATTAATGGGGAATGAAAAACGAACAAGCAAGCAGATGAATAGGGTAAAAAGTAGATAACATTTCTTAGCAATGTAAAAAAAAAAGATGCTGAAAGCATAACTGAATGAACAAATGAATTATACAGGTAAGAATTGCTATAAACTTTGAAAGAAAAGTGAGATATATCAGACTGTAATAAATTAAGGAGACACTGAGGAGAAGTCCAGCTTTAGAATTTAGTGTTTTACACGTATTAAAGAACATGTTGGGCTTGATGATATGGATAGAGCCCGGAAGGTAGCAACATAAGGTGGCTGTTTGACGAGCGTCTAAACAAACGCGTGAGAGTAACAAAATGCGCGGTGTGTCTGGAATAGAGCATCTGCGAGAGGGAGCCGGAAGATAGAGGTTACAGAAGCTAAGCTTGAGGAGTTTGGACAGTTCTGACAGTCTGCACAAGACAGGGAGATGGCTAGAACTCTGACGCAGGAAGACATTTCGAATGACAATAAGGAACGAAGGGGAAATGAAAGCCAGGGGGCCATGAGAGGGGTGAGATTGCAGCGAAGTCCCCACACAGGCACAGCAGCGCGCAGTGGGAGAGGAGGAAGAAGAGGATCGGCTGGGTCACGAGGGCAAGGCCTTCTCCTGCTCCCTGAATATTTCCTCAGGGCTGTCTCCCCCACTGATGCCTCCACATGTCCCACTACTTGCCCATAACTTTTGGTTATTGGCTTCCTCTTCCTCCACTCTCAAAGAGCTTGTTCTCCGGAGATGCTTCGAGAACTCTCTGTCACATCATACTACTTGTTCTCTGTGTGAAACTTTTTACTCCCCTGAAGTGTCTTAATCATCCTTCGTTCAGTATTACTTGCTGACTTGTAATTGGACTCCCTTACAAACAGGCAAGGCCAGCCACAGAAGCTGGGCTACCCGGATGCACCGCTCTGCTCCGCAGCACTCCATGGCGGGCAGGCTTCTGGCAGGCTTGGGGCAGGGGCTCGGAAAGTGCTTGGCAGTGAAAGAGTGACAGTGAGGGCGAAGACTCATGATGCTGGAAGAATTTTCGTAGGTTTTTATCTACATTATTATTATGTGAAAACCTTGATAATTAGTTTATGCTCAAAAGATTTCAAATTAAAGTGTTGGTGCCAATGACTAGTAGAAAATGTTACCTCTAGGAAATTACATCTTGCACTGAAGAAAAGAAATGAAAATCTTCTCTCTCTTATCCCAAGCACCCATAGGACTGATGGAGAATTCTTTCAAATCTATTGAAAGAATATATCCTTCAGGTTCTAATATTCCAGCAATATCTCCAGGGTCCTCTTCCTTCCATTGCCAACACTCTTATGATTTTGAGTTACTGAACTCATAATGCAAATCAATATTCTTTTCATATAAGTGCTCAGCGAGGGTAGTCATACACTTATTCCACTATAACTTTTAATATCTAAAATATTTATGTGTCTTACCATAGGGACCAATATTCATAGCTTGTTTCAAGAACCACATTAAGTATATCTCGTAACTTCATACACCAGTTTTTGTTTACAGTTTTATGATATAAACCACTAATTTTTAAAAATGAGCATTGAGATGCTTGCTAAGATTGGATCAGATGTTTTTACATAATCAGATCTTATGCAGTAATACGTCAGAAATGTAAACTGCACTTCAACTAAACTCTCCATTTATGATTAACTAAAGAGTGACTGAATCAAAAGTCCACGATTTATTTATATCCCAGTATGCTATATAAAATATCTTGAATAGAAGGCATCTGGAAGGATTTGGCATTTGTATTTTAACTTGACGCGCAGCCTCCAACAGAGCCTTGTATGCAGGATTCAAGTGAAAGGACATCTATACCCTCAAAGAGGAAGAGAGGAGCAGAGGCGGCCCCATCTCTGCGGCAGGTGGGCTGGATTCCTTAGGAGGGGGTGGAAGGAAACACTGTCAAGAGGAAATGATACAAGGTGGCTGATAGTGATGAAAATCACCACTTAATCTAATTGGTGTTTACTTATGCTGCGATGGCAAATCCAGAAACCAAAGTAAGATTGCAAAAGGATATGTTTTTCTGTTCCAGAAAGATTTCGTGCCTATTAATTCATCACTGTCAGAAATATTTTTAGCAGGAGTCTAAGCCTGTCATAATGACATTAAAGGGAAGGCTTACACCTTCCTTTTAAAGAGATAACTGTGACTTAGACTCACAAAAAGCGGTGGGTGGATGATACTGTATGAATGTTTTGGGGGAGTTTGGGAGGACAAAGGAAAGAAGAGAAGAAATAGCCCAGTAGGAAGAGTATGTAGGAAAACCAACTCAAGGTTAGAACATAACTGTGCTTAACTTTACAATTTTGTGCTCAAAACTTGCTCAAGACACTTGTTAAAAAATCTGAAAACTACAAAAAACAGTTACAATAGTGGTTCTGTTTTCCTTTCCAAAGTCCTGCAGGCCAGCTTGAGGAAATTTGCTTGACCTGGAAACTACTTAGATAAAAATCCCGTGGGGTAAAGCTCTTCTGAAGAGACTACAGTCTGTCTTTCCTAAAAGGACCAGCCACTAACATGCTGTGCTATAGCATAATCAGTCTAGCTACTGTGGCTGCATCAGAAGGCTTTGCGAGCTCAGTGTAAATACTACTACTACCCAAGGAAGTACTATTGAGCTGTAGAAAATGAGGACTCTGCAGCTTATTAAAACAGATAGTGTAGTAGTCAGCTTTCCCTTACCATTCCAAATGCCAGGGAGAAGTCGGCTCATAAAGAGGAAAGGTTACATTGGCTCACAGTTTTGGAGGTTGCAGTCCATGATCAATTGGCCCTGTTCTTTGGGTCAGTGTTGAGGTGGCATATCACGGCAGAAGCACACAGCAGAGGAAAACTACTTATCTCTTGTCCAGAAACAGAGTTGTAGGGGAGAGAGGGAGTGAGCGATGGGGAGGGAGCAAGGGGGAGTGAGGAGGGGGAGAGGAAGAAAGGGAGAGAGGGTCTCCCTATGCTCTTCCTGGCACACCCACAATCATCTGAGAACTTTGTACTAGGGCCCACCTCTCAAAGTTTCTACCCCTTCTCAAAAGCAAAAGCTGCATATTTGGGGGAACATTCCAGATCCAAAGTATAGAAAACATGAATAAAACCATGAAGAAGGGGGAGGAGGAGGAAGAGGAAGAGGAGGAAGAAGAGAAGGAGGAGGAAGAAGAGAAGGAGGAGGAAGAAGAGAAAGAGGAGGAGGAAGAGGAAGAGGAGGAGGAGGAGGAGGAGGAGGGAGCTTTTGGTTTGACTCTATTAGAAGATATTCCGAGGTGTTTACAAATAACAACATTTTCTCTCAGTGAAGCTAGGATATTTCTCTTTTACATGACGACGAAGGTGTTCTTGTTCTAGGTGGAGGAATTAGAATATCTGGGTGATGTTGAAAACAACACTCTAGAGACTTGGTCAAGGAGCCCAGCCACCCCCCCCCCCCATCAGCCTCTGGGAAGGGAAATGCCATCCAGTCCAGCGAGCTATTGACATCTCATGCTCAGTAAGCATTAGCTGATGATAATGTTAAAGATGGTGATGATAGTAGTAGAGCAGATGTACCTTGGTTCAAAAGAAATGTATCTGTGTCTAGGGGCATATAAAACGTATTTCAAATTATATGGTGTTTTAGCAAGATTTTCCTTAGAAATGAGGATGTCACACTTTACATGTTGTTATAGAAAGTTTTCAGTTTTTTTGTTTTCTATATACAAATTCTGGAAAAGCCAGGTGTCATCGATGCTTTTCATTTACTTTTAATTTCATTTACTTTTAATTCATTTACTTTTACAGAGCTACATAATGGAATGTTTTAGTAAAAGTAATGGAAAGTTATATATCTGTCTATCTTGGTTTACAAAAAAAGATTTTTTTCTCCAAACTGCATGGGTTGGAGAAGTATGCAGAAATGTAGATTTAAAACTCGTTATCTGGGCCATACATCTCTACTCGTAGGAGCCCTTAAATTTTAGCATGTGCTGGGTTTACTCTTGAATACTCACAATTACTCTTATTCCATTCTCAGCTCTGTAAGCCACAGATATGATAGACATTTTTCATATGTGGTTGCAAAATTTCTATTTATTAGCTGTAGTAGTGTAGTCAAGGAAAATGTCTTTTCAAGGTAGTCTGGGAAAAGACTCAAATTTGGTTCAAGAGATTGGAAACTGAGGTTGAATAATGGAGTATTTTGGGACCTAATGGACAAAGGAAAGGTAGTGCACATAAACGCTTTATCAAAGGAAACTAATGTAAGATAAATTTAGTAAAAATATGTTCAATATTTATTCAAGTATACCTTAGACTAGGAGAAATAGAAAAATTTATGCTGTGTAGTTAACAAGTAAAAGAACAAGATTTCATTTTTCTTCTTCTAGTTAACCTGTGTAATAGGCACAGCCATCACCAATCCATCCATCCATTCATTCATTCATTCATTTGTATTAATTGAACTTTATACAGACCTTGTAATAAAATCTTCTATTTTAAGGAAGAATCAAATACCGTCCTTATTTGCAAAGAATTTTCATTTTGAAGGGAAAGAGGTATATAAATATGCACTTCGAGTACTGGGTATGTGACGTAGAAAGTATCATCAAAATCTACAGCACATTTAAATAAAAATTTAAAAAAATTGCATTAAAAACATATTCCTATTAATCTCCCTCAAAATACGCTTGCTATTTATATGCTTCTCCATCATTCTTGCCACTGAGTGAGGCAGTTCTAGAAGGACTCTTCTTTCGTGGATGCTTTTTCATGGCTGCCTTGATGTCCTGAATCAACTCAGATATTTATGGAAATTTCTGTCAGATAAAAACATAATGGCGTTAGTCAACTACCTTATTCATCAGAAGATCTGGACTGATGGGTTTCCGGCTCTTCCCCAAAGCCAAAACGACCGTGGAAAGTAAACATTTTGAACTGATTCGAGACACTGAGGCAGCCATGAGAGCACAAGTACAGACATGACGAAGAACTTCCAGAACTGCTTCAGACAGGCGTGTTCAAAGTGAGAGGGAGCATTTTGATGGGAATTTGGCATGTGATTTTACTATAATAATGTATTTTTAATTTAGTCACCCTATTTTGTGAGCACACGGCACAGTGGTTTGTAAGACCCTGGGGATGCACGAAGAACGAGAGGACCATTTTTGAGGTGGGACAAGGCATGTCAAGGGCAGTCACACGGCGGAGACGATAAGTGACTTGAGAAGGAGTGAGAGGTAATGAGCAAGGGGAGGCTGCTGTCCCCTAGTGACGGGAGTGCAGACATAGGTGTGATGCGGCAGGAATGATACAGAGGACTGCGGACGCCTGGCACAACTCTGTAGGTGTTTCGAGGGGAGAGATATACTTCGTTTTTGTTTTCGAGACAAACTGACCTTGAACTACGTAGCCCCAGGCTGGCCTCAAGCTCCTGGCAATTCTTTCTCAGCCTTTCGACTGGCAGGATTACAGGTGTGTGCCACCACTCCTGGCATTAAGGCAGAACAGTTTTGAGATTAGAAAGGTGGTGGGCACTAATCTGTGGAAGCCTTTTCTCTAATGTAATGAATTTGAGCGTGATGTAGTTCTCAAGTACATCGAATGTGAGAACTCTGCCTAAAATCAAAGTTTTTGCTTGCTCACACATTGTACAACACTTACTAAATGTAAAAAATGATGACACAAAGCTATAATCGATTCAATAATGCATTTACAGAAACTTGAATGTTTCTGATCACTACAAAAATATTTCTTGAGCACTTACATTGCACTACTCACAGTACTAAGAGAGTGTCATAAATATTAGAAGAGATGATTCTTGTTCTTAAGTGGCTAGGGCATTTCCCAATGTGTCCTGTTGTTAACAAATCAAAACTATATATGTGTTAATTCCAGTAGTAAAGATGGCAATAGATGCAAAAATAATGAAAACCATGAGAGAATCATATGCTTTCTTGGTGGGGCCTAGGAAAGTGTCACAGAATAAGGCTTATTTACTTTTCAAAAAAGAAGTAGGAATTTTCCAGAAAGAAGTTTTCTTGTGAAGGAGGGCACATCTTGGGTGGAGGGAACAGCTTGTGCAAAGGCCTAGAAGCAGGCAAAGGCAAAGCAAGAACTTACTGCATGACAAGGCAGTCGAAGGACTCAGAACACTTTCTTTTATCCAATTTAGAAAACAGAAATGAAAATAGTGAGTTCTCCAACTGTGGTCAGATTTTTGACCATCTATTTTGATATTAGAACCCCCGAGCATAAAGTCTTTTAATTAGAATGTCTAATTATTACCCAAATCTACAGTGATCTCGGTGTGGTTAAAGTATCACAGTGAAAGCAACAGAGAAAGCAGCACTGGAGAATTAAACAATATTACAAAAGTGGGAATAAAAATGAAACTATACACACTGCTAATTTGAAAATGCAGATCAGAGAGAGAGAAAATATCAAAATGATAATATCTTCATTTTAAATGCACTATTTATCACTACCCTGCTACCTACTATTATTGGACTATTACCTCGATGATTAAATTTTTCAATTACATGTTGAATTGTATTAGGCTTTATGCAATCATTAATTAGTTCACTCACATAAAACTCAGTGAGGAAGCAGAGGGATTTTATTACACGCTGCTTCACAGATGAGAAAACAAAGGCAACAAGGTTAAGTGGCTCCTGAATTCCTCCTACCTGGTCCAGGGCCTGCAAGATATAAATCTGAACCCCGTGAGTGACCCCACCGGTAGGGCTCCCTCAGTGCCACTCCTGGCCTCACACTCTCCACTAATTGGGAATGGGTACCCCTGGGGTTCTTGAAAATTAATGATATTCAGAGCTACAAGATGTATGTGTTTGCAACCTGTTTGTTTACTTGTGGCAATTAGCGACCATCTGCTCTCAAGTGACAGTGTTAGGCCCTCATTCCATGGAAATATTGACTTCTAGCGTGGTGAGGCCCAGCCTCCAAGGAAAGGAACGCTGACAAATGAACACGACCTTGGCCCCTCTGGAAAGGTGGGGCGGAGGGGCTGCATGTCAGACTCACAGAAAAGCAAAGCGAATGGTTTATTCTCTGCTCCTGTTGCTTCTCTGTTTTTTTATTCCTTTTTCTTCAAGTTACACTTCTCTTTCCTAGTCAGAGCTCCCACTGGCCAAGTCTAGTGGGAGCTGAAGAGACAGCGTGGTTTCCTGGGCCCTGATCCTTCCACCCCAAGACTGAGCATAGCAGTTTAGAGGATGCGGCTGTGGCCACAGTTACTTGCTGTGTACCAAGGAGCTGACTGTGATATGGGAACGGCATAGAGAAGCCACCTGAGCGGGAAATCACAGGACCAAAGAAGGGATAGAAAGTGAAAAAGTGCAGGCTACAAGGAACAGCACTAGTGAACACAGAGGAGAAATCTGTACCTTCCAGGACGATAAACATGCTGCTTGGTCTCTCACAAGTGTTATCATGTGTGCAAGGAGGTGCAGGCAGTCTGAAACATGTAAAGAACTACTTAAGAAAAGATATGTGGCTGCACGGCCTGTATGCGAGACAGCAGATTCCCAGCTTTCCTGGCTGTATTCCCTGCAACATCCTGCCAACCTGAAATGCGACTCAGGTGAAGGGAGGCTTCACTTCTCAGGCCCACACTGCACCCGATTACTGAGGATTGGGCATTTCTCTGTGACTTCTTCCATTCTCAGCTCTGTCTTTGCCTCTGCCTCTGGGCTCTGTTTTCAGCCTGAACACTCAATTATGATAAATGAAATACCACCTTCTAGGTTTCCCATTCTCTTTCTCGGTACTGCTTTCCCAGCCCTCCCTTTTCCATTGCTGCCTGAAATCAGCACCAAGGATTAGTCTCAGATCAGCACCAGCACAGTCTCAGATCTAATTTTGTAGAAACTGTCTTGTGCAGCCTTCCCAGAACACTTGGCTTTGTAAAGATAATCTCGCTACCTGATGTAATGAGATGCTTTTTTAGGGAGAAATGACTTCTGATTAGTCTTGGCAGTGGTATGCCTGGCTAGTTTAGATTAGCTTCCAAGAAGTGAATGTGCACACCTCTATCCCATGTTGTTGTATTAGGGTTGTTCAGAGGAAAAAACCAGCTATGCATGTACATATAATCTATATATTACACACATATGTAAGAAGGGACTTATTAAATTGATTTACAGGAACAATGACTGAATAGTGTCCCAACAGCCATCTGCTGGGTGAAGAGGTGTGAAACCAGGAGCTGCTCAACCCAAGAATCTGAACGCTCCAGCATGTGAGAGACCATAAAGAAGCCCCAGTACAATGCTGAGGGCTTGGAAGCTCCTTATAAGTATCATTATAAACCTCTTGCAAAGGTTGAAGAAGAACGCTGCAGTCTGATGTCCAGAGGCAAAAGCAACAACAAGAAAATGCACTGTTTCAATAAGGGTCAAGTAGAGGTATGTGTAAGTTTCTCTCCTCTTTTTTTTTTTTTTTTTTTTGGGTGCTGGGGATTGAACTCGGGACCTTGTGCTTGCAAGGCAAGCACTTTAACCACTGAGCTAAATCCCCAGCCCCTTTCTCTCCTCTTTTGCTTTTTGTTCTGTTCGGGCTCCAGTCCTACGAGACGGTGCTGCCTGTGTTCAAAGAGAGTCTTTACTCAGTTTGCAAAACCATGTGCCAGTCAACTCCGGAAACACAATCACTCGCTGTAGTTCCTGTCCTACAGTGAATGTGTGGTAATTTTCAAAAGGAATTTTTAAAATAAGCAGGGTTAGTTTCGGTTCAAATTCAGATGATTGGTTTACCTAAGTAACTACCACTTTATCAGAGAAAAAATAGAGTATTTGTTTCACATGAAACATTTTTAGCAAAGTGACCAAAACTTGCTCTTCAAAAAAAAAAAAAAAATCTCAGCAAGTGAAGCAGAGTGGTCACAACATGCCTTAATAGATATATGACATTATAGAGTTTGTCTTGGGGACTTGAGAGTTGTCATAAAATGGCACATCCATTCTAATTTCTTTGGTGATTTTTTTGTAAGATTCTTATACAGGTTCTCTTGGGAGTTAATCTATTCACATCCAGGCTGAATATAAAGTGTGCATAGCTGATTTGTCTAGGAAACATAAATTGAATCTAGTTTCACACTTACACAGTCCTAGGAATGCAACATCCCTTTCCCATCACCCCAGCATACAAACAATTGAGCATTTGATTATTATGCTGCAGCTATATACTTTTGGGATGCAGTAAATCCCGCACATGGTGAGAAAAATGTTTCACCCATCAGGATCATTAATTCCATCCTCCAGTTTAATGTCTTATTCCTGAAGAGAAAGTAATCATGAAATAGTTCCTTGGCTACCAGACACAATGCTCTGATTTGGGGTCCGAGGAGACTTACTGAGTCTTCCTTTGAAGGAGGGGCTCACAGTGTTTCATGGAATGATCTTCACTTTGAGGACCCTGCAGATTACTGGACAATGTTAGGCTACTTATTTGCTTTGTCTGAGTCACAGTTTCCACATTTGAAATAGGAGAGACCCTTGCTACTTTCTGGAGTAATGACAATGATTAAAGGTACTAATGAGTGGTCAATAGAGTGTTGGGCGCACACTCACAGCCAAGGTAAATTCTCTACCCAATTCCCAGAGGTTTTAATGATTGACACCTGAGAGAATATTTATCTGTGATTTTGATGATAATGGCGTGTTCCAACAAGCAAAGACAAAGGCAAAGAAAGACCAAGAGCCAAAGGCATCGCCCTGAGCAGCGGGTCCTCATGGCGAGGGTTGGACTTCCAGGCAGCCTGCTTGTGGCAGGGATGGGTACAGCACAAAGTGGGTCACCTGGAAGTGTCAAACGAATTGGAGACCTCCTGGTCCCGGAACAGTTGCAAAATTTCTTCAAATTTTGGGACTTTATCTGGATTATTGTTACTACTATTATTTTTAGGAAAGGGTTTCGACTGGTCCACTTACCAGAGAAAATGAGTATTTCGAAGTGACAGTTTCACTCCCCCAGTTGAACATACAGGGAAACAGTGTTACTTTGTAAAAGGTGTCCAGAAATAAATATGATTGTTATTTAAAAAATAAGCAAGACCAGCCAGGTGGATAAAGATGTATGGGTTAATTGCCAAACCTGCGTCTCACCTGCATCTTTCATGTGGCAGATATGAATGCTTTATAGGTAATGAGGTCCTCCACAGGAGAGTTATGGCCTAACGGCCTGACATTTGTAAAGCTGTAAAATGTAGGGGGAGATTTTACAAGCAAGATGAGCTACCCTCCTGCATATTAACACAATTATGCACCTCTGCACATGTCTAGGAGTAAATAGTGTATTTATAGGATTAGGATTCTCCAAAGGGTATTAAGCAGACATTGCAATTTGCATTTTAATTTTCCTGCAAGAAAATCTTTCTATTTGTCTTGAAACTTCCAGAGGCTCTCAGTTTTTTGAGCTCTGCACTGTGTCTTGCAGGAGGGGCAGCAGGACCAACAACACCCACAGGCCCCAACCTCTGCAGTGCAGTTCTGTCATTCTAACCTGGAGACGCTGCTTCACCCGCAGGCCAGAGGTTCCGGAAAGCTAGGAAATGTCAATGCCCACCCTCAGTCTGCTTGAAATATTTGACTTTTCTCTTCCTTACTGAGCTCTCGTCCCTAAAGTTTCTGGGGGCAACTGATAGGATAAGCCTAATTCTTGAAGTATTTTTTTAAAGTGTGAAAGGAATGAAACATTGTTTGGGTCATTGGCAGAAACGAAACAGGGTAGAGATTCAGTAAAAAGAAGGAAGGAACATTTTAGCACCACTTTCGCCTTGAACCAAGTTTCTGTCAAGAACCCACAACATCTTTTCTACCTTGAGAAAGCATCTCTGAATTGTGGAAGTTTAAATATCTCTTCTTATTTTTTTGAAGTCCGAAATCAAGTTCTCAGCAGGGCCATGGTCCCTTGGAGACTGTAGGCGAAAATCCTTCCTTACCTTTTCAGCTTCTGTGGCTGAGGGAAATCCTCGGCCTTGCTTTTCCTTCTAGCTTCATCAGTCCAGCCTCTGCCTTTTTCCTGTGTGCCTGTATTTCCCCGTCTCCAAAGAAGGACACTCTAAGGGCCTCTGAAAGGACTTCTTTTTACAAGGACACTAATCATTGGATTTAGGCCTCACTCAAAGTCAGTATGACTTTATTTTACCTGGATTATATCTGCAAAGACCCTATTTCCAATTTCCATTTACAATTACCTGGTATTATAGTTTATACCCAGAATTCCCCCAAAGCCTCATGTACCTAGAAGTGGGACTTTGGGGAGGTGATTGGATCATGTGGGCATGATACTCATCAGTGGATCAGTCCACTAAGGAGTTTATAGCTAGATGTTATTTCAGAGGTGAAGCCTGGTTGGAGGAGGTTGGTCCCTGGGGGTGTGGCCTGGAAAGATCTGCCTCCCTCCCTATTCTCTTGATCTCTCTCTCTCTGCTTCCTGTGTCCCATGCCATGAGCAACCTTCCTTTGCCACATCCTTCTGCCATGCCTCCCTGCCTTGGAGCCAGCTGACTGTGCACTGAACCCTCTACATATTGCAGGCCCAAATAAACCTTTCCTTCTTACAGTTGAGCGTGCTGGGCATTGGGTCTCAATGATGTGAAAGTAACTAAAGACACCTGGAATTAGGACCTGAATGTACCCTTTTGGGGGGATATAGTTGAATCCACAACTCAAGTAATAAGAAACAAATTACCATCTGTCTCTAGTTAAGAAATAAAAGTTGTGAACACAAGCCCACACTAATAATGTTGTGTAGCAGAAGCAAATCTTAGAGGAGATGGATATGTAGGTTACTAAGCTCTATGATGTTTCAGCAGACATTTTCTTTGTTAGGGACAGTTGCTTGTGGTCCCAAAAAACCAGAGTCAAATAATTCTCCAGTCCTTGCTAAATTTGGACTTTATTCTTAATCTTTACTGTATTATTTTTCTTTCCCTTTAACTAGATATTCTTCCATCCAAACAGCCACTATCTTCCTAAAGTCCTACCCCAATCTATTCTCATATTTTGTTATGAATTCAAATTTCTGGGCCTCTTCCCCCACTTCAAAGGGATCTGGCATTGAAAATCTCATATCTAATGAAAGAAAAGACCTTATCATGCCTAAAAACAAAATGTAGGCAGTAGTTATCAATGAAGAGATTAGGAAGGTATTTAGAAGAAAGAAACTTGTTCTAGTTTGCTTATCATCCCTGAGGATGCCAGTTCTGATGAATGACCCCTCACTTGTGTTCCGGTGCCACCCTCAGAGGCATGGAACTGCACTTTTTGCTTCGCCTGTGCATCCGAGTCATTGTTTTGCATTTTGCATCTAATTGTGGGAAGTTCTGGGATATGTAGTGAAAACAAAGAGTCATCAATGATCACATGGTGAAGTACTTCTAGTTTCCTCTTGTTTCTCAAGCTTTTCTGTCCACGGCACAACACTTACGTGACTCACAGCCACAGTTGGGACAATAGATGAGCAAGTATACACTGGAAGAGCAAGAGCTTAGAATAGAAAGCTGCTTTATTTGCTCTCATAAGTCCCTTCATTCAGAAGAGAATAGTACATTCTCTTCTTTTTAAAATTCCACAAAAGTAAGGGGGCCATTCTGACAAAAGTTCCATACAACAAAGCTTCATCTTGTTTTAGAGCACAGGCCTAGAGTGGAAATTTGCTGATCTGGCTACAGTATGTTCACTACAATGGAAATCCACGAGACAGACGATCAGAGGGTTTTATCTGGGTTCAGCCCAGGATGCCCTCACCGTCTATAGCACAAACACCCACTGTGCTCTTGGCTCTCTTTCGTAACTGTAGTTAAGGATTCCGTGGTTGTCTACCTCTCCTCTCTGTTTTAAGATATTATGTTTATTATGCTTAACTCCTAACCCAATAGGATATCTGTTCAAATTCACTATTTCCTCTCTAAATTGGGACCCCAAATGTCCTAAACTTTGGATGGAGTAATTTTTCTTATTCAGAATATATCTACTCACTCACAAAGCAGCACAAACATGAACTTAGTATTCCATCTCTGAGAGAAGCACTTGTCAGTGGGAGGCACTGGAAGACTGTGTACACTGGAGATAGAAATGTGAATATTGGTCCCTTTCCCCTGGAAGCTTACTTTTCTATATATATGTATGAGTGAGTGGGGAGGAGGGGAGGATGTAAAGCAAGTTCTAGAGTAAAGATGTGGAAAAGACACACAACTAGGATTAAACAAATGGTGCATTGAACACACGCGATAGGGAAAATCTACTGTGTATTAAATGGGCCAGAAAGGGCTTCCAGAGGAAACGGAGGCTTCAAATGAACAGTGCCTTACATATAACCATGCCAGACTGTGCGATGGAGTTTTGGAAAACAGCACCTGCAAAGGGTAGGAGATATAGTCGGAGGCTGGCAAGTAATTCAGCTTAGTCATTAGAACGCACACAATTCATTGATTGATGTTGTGGGAGGTCCTCATTTTAGTCCAATTCTAGTTTAACAAAAGAATATGAATGCCCAGTGGGGTTCATTAAAGTGGGTGTAAAATACGTTGAATGCAGACATAGGCATACACGTTGCCATAGGATGTAGCACGTTTACATATATTTTTAGAAATGGGAAGAAAATCCTGGTCACCTATGATGAACTATGTTGCTTTCTCCCACTTAATGTGATTAGAGGCAGCATTTGGTCGTTCCACGGAGATTTCTGTGCTGACCCACATCTCCTAGGCAGCAACTATATCCTCTTATTCTACATAGTACGGTGCAAAGGAAACTGCAACGTGACATCATTTATAAAAGAGAATTTTGGTGAGAAATAAAACCAAGAAGTTTTGTCATTTTTCAGTTCAGAACTATGAGACATGCTTTTTGCATAGGTACTCTTTCTCTCTCTCTCTTTCTTTCTTTCCTTTTCTTTTCTTTTCTTTTCTTTCTTTCTTTCTTTCTTTCTTTCTTTCTTTCTTTCTTTCTTTCTTTCTTTCTTTCTTTCTTTCTTTCTTTTCTTTCTTTTCTTTCTTTTCTTTCTTTCTCTTTCCCTCCCTTCTCTCCCTCCTTCCCTTCTTCCTTCCTTCCTTCATCCCTCTCTGTCTCTCTCTCTCCCTCCCCCCCTTCTTTCTGTAAGGGAGACCCTGGATTTCTAGCTAAGGAAGTGCTCTGTGTTGGCTGTGCTGTGCTCTGTTTCTTAAATTCAAGACTGGGTGATCTGCAGCCATCCCAGCAGCTGGACCTCCCCACCACTGCCCTTTTCTCCAACTCTTCAGACAGTGTGAATGAGCATCAGAGGTATGTGTGGAGGTGAGGGGTGCTGGGGGTAGAATGCTGAAGTGTATTACGGAACGGATCATACAGAGCAGGTCTGTATGAGCTTAATTGCCCATGTAGACTGTGTCGGTCAGCCTTACACTGGCTGGATTATGAAAGGATGCAGAGGCTGAGGTACGATGAGGGATGATTAACAGTGACGCATTTTGGAGGTTAAAATAAAATTCCCTCTTCACAAATGAAAGAAAAGACTCTTAATGTGTGACTATATCTGCTTTTTAAAAAAAATCAGTATGGATTTTTGTTATGTATCTGGAAGCTTTTAGAACAAAATAAAGTTTAATGAAATATTTATATATGGAATGGGCATCTCCAAGTTTTCAGTTCATCTTAATTGAAAATTCTCTGTGTTTATTAAACTTTTATTATGTATCCTTCATTATGCTGATGGAGTCCGAGAGGTGAGAGTACAGAGCTTGCCACCTTGTTAGTAAAAATGAGAGTGCTCATGAGTGTGTTTATATTTGGCAGTACGGCCAGAAAAATGCAGTTCAATGTTTCCCCAATAAATTAGCACTAATTAAGCATTTGCTAAGTACAGGCCACTAGGAGGGACATGTGAAAGAGCATGGACTTTGTCACTTTCCATCTGGGTTTCTTAAGACTCTTTGAGCCTGCAAAATGAGCGTGATAAGCATTTTGTCACAGTCTAATGTGAAGGCGCAACAGCTGGTACAGCACATGGCAAAGCTGATAGTTCACGGATACCAGAGTTGCTGACCTTGCCCTGAAAGCGTGTCCCTACACAGAAGTCTAGAAGTCCAAGGACTGAGCTTCTTTATCTGAGATCCAGACTGCTAGTAGAGATGACTCTACTGCTGTAGAGTCTCTGACTAGGAGCGCCCCTGGCTGTTCTGCTTCAGCTTCTGTCAGCAGAGAGGTGCTGAATCTTAAGTCAATTGAGACTCTCTGCCAAGTGTACAGGAACCAGTAGTCTCAGTATGGTTACTATCACCTCTCCACTGATCTCCTTCGTGTAGAGAGACAGCCACGCTCAAGTCTCCTTTCTTGCCCCTTGCACACTCTACTTCCACTGTGACTCCCAGGCCCTACCATCCGGCTGGGTGGTGCCCAGTGCTCTTAATCCAAGCTTCTTTGCATCTGCCTGGAAAATCTAGATGTAACAAAAGCGACAATGACAGAGTGACCCTTTGAACTCTCTGCCAAGGTTTACAGTAGGCATCCTCAGCGGGAAGGCATACAGCTTCCCAGGGTCAGCTCTACCTCCAGCACTTGACTTGTGCCTCTGGAAAGTCCTGCTCCATGGTATACCATTCTGCACTTTTTCCTTCATTTGCAGAAGGTAGTAGTGCTGTTTCATATTGCTCATTCTCTCAACTCTAATGCTGGCCTTTCAGTAATTGACTTTTTCTATTTTTATTTATGTTTATTACTAATGCGCACTTAATGTCATGTGTGTATGTGGATGAATTTTGCTGAGTAATAGAACTAGTAACACTGTCATTTGTTTATGCTGTACTTTGAAATTTTATGTCTTCACTATTTTGATTCTTATAATGCCTTGAAGAATTGGAGAATCAGAGGCAACCCATTCGGGACCCCTCCTACCTCTCAGAAACTATTCCTATTTTCCAATAAAGTTTCCTACTCTATAGAAAAGATTGGAGAATCAGTTAGGATTGAATTCAACTACAGATAAGGATATAGCAATTCAGACAGATTATTTGGCTAAGGTCACCCAACCAGTTATACTTAGGGTATAGATGGCAAGTCTGGTAATTCTGATTCTAGTGTCACCCCCACCCATTCTTTAATTCGTGCAAATAATTGTTGGCAAGTTTTAAAAGCTGGAGATAGGGCAACATCTTAGAGAATGCTCACTTTTTAACAAAGACTTCGGATTCTTTAATTCAGACAAGTTATTTCACAAGCAAAGTATTTGAGGTATGTCTTAGTCTGTTTTGTGTTACTAGAACAGAATACCTGACACTTAATAATTTATAAAGAACTGAGATTTATTCCTTACGATTCTGAAGACCATGAAGTCCAAGACTGATGTGCTAGCATTTGTGGAGGGCCTTCTGGTTGTGTCGTCCTATGGTCAAAGGCAGAAGGGTAAGAGATAGCCAGAAAGCAAGAGATTGAACTCCCAGTCTCAAGTATTTTTATCATTAACATGAATCTACTTGGAGGGTGACAGACTCATGATTTAAAGTCCTCTTATTAGGTCTTACCTTCCAACATTGTTGCATCAAGGAGTAAGTTCTCAAGACATGCTTTTTGGGGGCACATTCAAACCATAGCCAGGTGCCATAGCATTCTTTAGATGGGATGATGGTGACAAAAAGTCCTATTCACACTCACTTGGGCTGTTGCTTGTGCTGCTTCCAGATCTGTTTATAATCTCAGTCAGCTCCATTGATATATACACATGTGTTCCATAAAATGAGTGCACTGTGTGCTGGATTTTTTTTTTGTTTGCTTGTTTTGTTTTGAGAAAGGGTCTCACTATGTATTCCAGGCTGGCCTTGAACTCACATCCATCCTCCTACCTCAGGTTTCTGAGTGCTGGGATTATAGGCACCACTAAACCTGGCTCCTATGTGCTATATTTATGCACACATGATTCAAAGTAATCTTCATAAATAATTTTTATGTATGACTTTAGCTAGATTTTAAAAAACACTCTGAGGTCTATTAGTATCTTCATTTTTAAGTTAATACAACTGAGACTGAGATGCGAATTAACCAGACATCAAGCACCTGGGAGAATAGGCTTTACATCCGGGTCTGACTTGATCAGTGCTGGGAAATGCTTGTTATACTTCTGCCTGGTCCTGACTTTGGCCATCTCCAGGAAGCCCAGAGCTGGGGTACACTACAAGAGGCCATTTCAAAATCTCTTTCTCTCACTATCTCTGCTGGCAGTTGACGTTCTCTTACATCCTCCTGGTATCTTTTTCTGTTTCCACCTGAAGCAATCAGATTGGAGGATAGTCCCTGTCTGTGCTGGGAGTCCTTGCATGGAGACCTTGTCTCACACATCGGCCTAGTCCGCTGTCTGGTCATGGCCCGGCAAACGACAGCCCTGCTTCCTCAGTCCCCATGCAGAACATCAGCACCTGGCACCCTTTCACAGGGTGCAGCTTCCATCAAGGTCACACCATTACCTGCAGCTTGGTGGTTCTCTTTGACGGCAGCTACCAAAACTACCACTCTGCCTCCCCAACACTCCTGGCTTTTGTAATGTTTGAAGTCATATATTTTTTTTTTCATGTAGAAGAGTGACATCCTCATGGCAGAGTCTGTCTATGGCTCTACCGAAGCATAACAACCTTTAGCTAGAGGACAAGACTTCCAAGAATCGCTCAGCTGCAGTGCTCAATTAGTCTTCCAATATATTCCCCCCCCCTATTTTCTCCTCGCTTTCTGTCAAACATGTCAAAAACAGAGCAGCTTTCTGACGTGGACCCTGGCTCATTAGGCCCCAGCTGAGATCATTAAATTCTATTGCTTTAAGGAAGAACAAAAAGGGCAGATTTATACTTCCTTTGATAGAACTGGTCTTAAATTTCCTCCTATTGTGAGATGAATAGTTGGTGATGAATCAGTGATATTTCAGACTCCACTGGGGGCAGACGGGCTGCTCACAGAATTGAGGTTTCTGGGATAGAACAGCAAACAAAGAGCAGGTGAGTGAACACACACTCGCATTTCTTGTGTCGCTTCCTGCTACAGGCTAATCTTAATGGCGTTACTTTGTCCTGTAAGACAGGGTTTCTCAACCTGGGCACTGTTGACATTTTGGACCCAAAAATCTTTGCTGTGAGCATTATAGAATGTCAGCAGCATGCCAAGCTTCTACCCATTCAATGTCAGCAGTGTATCCTCCACAGTGTAACAAGCAAAAATGTCCCCAGACATTGCCAATCGTCTTTTGGGGACAAAATCACTTTCCACTGAAAATCAGTGCTTTAAGAAGTTTCAGGTGTTAGATTCTCTCAAGCCAATTTCCCAGAGAGAATAAATCAGCAATCTAAATTTTAGGAAGAATGGGCTAGAAAGTGTGAGATGGTTACCATTAATACAGTCAGCGAGGCAACTCCGTGACTCAGGGGCAAGTGTGTTTGTAATGGCTTTCAAATGCTGTTATTTTTAAAACTCTCCTTCCATTTTTTTTAAACTTATTTCTGCTCTACTTGCTGATACTTAGTGCTCATCTGCTATCTTGTAGCATAAAAAATCCCCTATTACTGGTTGGGTCAAACTTGGATTTCCTGGTGATGGCACATTTTCCTCGCTTTACTTTTACTACCATAATACCTATGAAACATTGTTTTTCCCAAGAAATTTCTGGCTAGTGAAACAATTTATATAGTCCTAATCTGTGTTAATAATTGTTAAGGGTTGAATGAGTTAATCGTCCCATATTTGTTATAGTTTAGATAAAAGATATCCCCCAATAGCCTCCTGGGTTCAGAGGCCGGGCTTTTGGAGGGCAGTTGGATCATGTGGACATCGTACTTATTGATGGATTCATCCATTAGTGAATTCTGCAGCTGAGTGTGCTGCTGGGAGGTGGGTCCGTGCGGGTGAGACCTGGAAGTGTGTGCCTCCCTCTTTCTCTTCCCTTTGCTCTCTGCTTCCTGGTCGCCTTGTCAGAGCAGTTTTCCTTTGTGCCAGGCCTCTCCGCCACCATGCTGTTTCTGCATTTGAACCAGCCGATTAGGGACTGAAAGCTGTAAAAACAGGGAGCTAAAATAAACCTTTCCTCCTTTAAGTTGTGGGTTTAGGGTTTTTTGTCCCAGCAATGAGGAAAGTGATTGAGTCAGTCTCCTCCCTCTCTCTCTGTCTTTCTCTCTCTTTCTCTCTCTCCCCCTTCCCCCATCTCTCCATGTATATTT
Source organism: Hystrix cristata (assembly GCA_004026905.1). NCBI lineage: Eukaryota > Metazoa > Chordata > Mammalia > Rodentia > Hystricidae > Hystrix > Hystrix cristata. Next base: position 48,819 of record PVJO010007591.1, read on the forward strand.
CACTTTATAACAACTGAATGCTCTAGTCTCTTGTGTTGCTAAGAGGATCCTTATTTCGTTCAATCTGCGAGGAGGCTCTTTTTAGGGATTGCATTGTATGTGTATGCATGTACAGACACATGTGTGCACTAATGCATCAGAACTGTTTTTAAAATTAAGTGAAATGAAAAGTAACATACATATTAATGTCTGTTTCAAGACTCTGTCATGACCTGGAGCACAGAATATTTCTATTTCTCCCCTGAGAACAAAGGGCGACACCGTGTGACATCGTGCCATCACTGCTGTGCCGTGTTTTGCTCTGTTCAGCAGGCTACTGCCCCACATCACGACTGCTTCCTGTAGGCCACTGCTGCCTTTTCACACACTTCTGACTCAAGGAAATTCCCGAGGTAGGGAGCCAGTAAAGATTTTCTCATTTAAAGTGTTCTAGAAGTAGTCCTCCCTCCTCCTTATGACAGCAAGAGCAGTTTATAGTCAAGATGAGCAGAATAACTTCCAGCTAAGGGAAAAATGCTCCCAAGTTGACTGCCCCACTTACAGCCGCCTGGGTGTGCCGCTGTTAATGTTTCATTACTGAAGAGAGAAAAGCCTTTGCCTTGTGCGAGTGACTCAAGTTAATAAGGCATTAACATACAGACACAGACTGTTTTTCCCGGGATGCTGCTAAGTGTGTATAATTGTATATCTCTAAGAAAATCTCCCTCTCTTGATCAAGCAGATTTCAGACTACCTGTCTTTATTCACATGGCTTCAGAACTGCAGTGCAATCAGTGCAATCAGAAAACACTGAGGGCTGGCTTAAAACAATGAAGTAAAAGCTTTTTTCTATTTAGAATTATGTCCTTCTCAAATTTCAACATATTCAATACACACAGATATATTTTTACAGAGTACATTATGCTTTTCAACCATTTTTATATACATTGCCTCATTTCATTTTTATAGCATCCTTACTGTGTAGGTAGAACAGGGTTTATTTTGCATTTTGTAAGTGAGGCTATAATTTGTAGGCACTGGTCAAAGGCAATACTGCTATAAAACACAAGACTGCAATAGAAACTGTTTCTGACATATTTGTCTAATACTCCTACCATTTAAAAATGCTTAGCCACAACCTTTTGGTCAATTTTATGAATATATAAATAAGTCTTTTATATTTTGCAAGGCTAGAGTTTCCTGAAAGTAATGGAGTTACTGTTGAATAGCTGAAGGGCACCACTGGACAGCTTCTCCTATTAGGAAAAGAGCGAATCACCTGGTCTAGGGTCTAAAACAAGAGGATGGAGTAGACCCTCAGTCTGGTGAACGGCAGCCCAGTCTCCTTACAGTTTTTATATTGCATGTGTAGTGTAGAACCTGATACAGAGCAGACACACATGGTTACCTTTTATGGAGCGAGTAAATTAATGGATGTATGAATACATTTCTAATCTGATTATCTAATCTGACAAGTATCCCCACCTAATTATTTTTTGATTATTATTGTAATAGCCAGATTCACTCCAAATCCTGCAAAACGTATACCTAAGAAAAATGAGGTACTACTATGATCCTCTCAGGCTCAGTTTCTTGGGTTTCTTGAGGATCATGTGCATGGCACAGGAGAAAGTAGGTGAGCTCTTTGCAGAATTCAAAACTCTATTTAAATATAAAATGGAAGTTATTGTATTGAATATGTATATGAAGGCAGCATATATGAAGGCAATTTTGATTTTTTAAATCTGTAGTCCTAATATCCTAGAATGAAGTTGATTTTACAGACAACAAACAGACCTCCCTTATAGAAGGTTTACTTAGCTCCAGAACACTTGACTCCAGTCATAATGTTCTTCCATTGTTTTGGGAATATGACTCAATGTAGGAACTTTAATATCTTCACAATGAACAACAGATCCAAGTCAAGCTTCTTGGTTAAAGAAGTCAGACCTTTCTGTCACCTGGATGAAAACTTCCATGCAGGAATCCTGGGATTTCATGACTCTTCCCTGGTTTTCTGACGTCCACCTTTGGCTCTGTACACTACAGTGTCTTTGTTTCGCCTCTCCCGACCCAGTTAAAGCCAAATGTGTTGCCAGCCCTTGTCTAACACCTACCATCCTTAAAACCTGGCAGGATAATGCCTAGTCTGGCCTCTTACTCATTACAAAGTGGCAGAGAATTCGGCTAATTCACATGAGCATGCTGTTGTTTAAGTCACTTTTTGGACTCGCTCTCTGTTTGTTTTATGCATTTATTTGCATTTTTCAAACTAAACCATAAACTCTGAAGATAGATGAGAAAGGATTATTATTATTATTTTTTTGGGGAGATATGCTGGGGATCAAACTCAGGGCCTTGCACCTACTAGGCAAGTGGTCTAACACTGAGCTAAATCCCCAATCCCTTATTTTTAAAAAAAAAAAAAATCTTTCTCAGCACTTCTCAGAGAAGTCTCAATTTTAGCCAGCCTTGCTCAATAAATTATTTATGTAGACATATCTTGGAAGGTAAATTTTCCTAGGAAGGTAGATTTTCCTCAGAAAGCTACCATCTTTAACTCTTTTATTGTGACACCTACTTACTCCCTAAAGCTTTTTTTTAAAAAAAATATAGTATCAGTTAACATATATTGAGCACTTCTGTGTATTTGGCATTATCTAAGCATTTAGAAGGTATGATCCCATTTAATCTGCACCCGAGCCTTGTACTAAATGAAATAAACCAGCCCCAGAAGGAAAACTATTACATGATTTTGCTTTTATGTTTTATATATACATATGTATATGCACAGTGAATATTTACATTTAAAAATATTTACTACAGTAAAAGACATTGCCATTAATACCCCTCAAAACATCTTCCCTCACTTTGAACATAGTTGTCCCCTCATTCTTGCCACTTTCTGGAGCAGTTCTGGAAGTCTTTTTTTGTAACGTCTTTAGTTGTGCTGTTGTAGCTGCTTTGATGTGGTGAATCAATTTAGAACATTTACCTTTCATGACCATTTTGATTTTGAGGAAGAGTTTACAGGGTGACAGATCCAGTGAAGAAGGTAAATGAGAACACACCACTGTGTTCTTGCAAGACTGCCTTTCAGTTGGATGGCACTCAGCAGCACCATTCATAATATATTTGATCACGCCTCCTAAAAACATTACGAAAGAGAATATCCAGAGCTGCTTCAGAAAGTGGCAAGAATGAAGGGACACGTGCGTTAGAAGTGAGGGGAAGTCTTTTGAGGACGATTGATGGCAATATGTCTTTTACTATAATAAATGTTTTTAAATTTAAAAATTCACCATATCTTTTAATCGCTCTTCATATATGAAAGCTTAAATAAGAGATAGACAATAAACCATGGGTAGTTATGGATGGAGGAATGGAGCGAGGGAATGGGGAGATGTAGATCAAAGAGTACTAAGTAGTAGATGTGTAGAATGAACACATTTAGGGATGTAATGTGCAACGTGAGGAATAAAGTTAATAAAATTGTATTATGGACTTTTGTCAGGTAAGTAGATTTTAGCTGTCTTTGTTCCAGAAAAAGGAATTATGAGAGATGATAGGTACATTAATCTACTTCATTATAGTACGAATTTTACTACCTATATTTATCCCATAATATTATGATATAAATTTCAAATTGTACGTAACAAAATGTATTAGGAAAAACAAAAACTCCAGTAAATTCGCTAATGCTCTTTACTGCTAACACACTCCAAGTTACATTTAGACGCCCTCTTTTTTTATGTAATTGCTGAACTTGTGCTCACAATGACTTCGTAAAGCATTTTCTGTTGTCTCTATTTTATAGATGAAGAAACTGAGTCTCATATTTAGGTGCAGCGCCCAGGGTTTCGTACAAAGAGTTAGCGAGGAAGTTAGAAGTGGAACAGGGCCTCCCAGGCCTGGGTCTGCATGCTTGCTCTGTGCCATGATGCCCTTGTGTCTTCCATTGCACTGCGCCCAGGGTGCAGCTCTGTTTGCACTCTTCATCATGGTGTTCTCTAAGGTTGACGATCATTGTGTACACATTACAAAAGTGATGGGCAGTGATGTGACAGATCTGATGGATTTCCTGGTGATGATTTTGTGCATTTTATAAGCAAATGTCACAAATATGGTTGTTGTGGGGGACTTTTTGTGGTTAACTTGAGCAGGAACACCCAGCTGAACTGAGTTGTTGTGGTTCTGCGCATAGAGGATCCACTTGAGAATTGTTGTCGAAACAACATAGAGGAGAACAGGAGCAGAAGATAGTCACGGGCTGTTTCCCAGGAGAAGCTCTGCTGCGGCTGGTTCTCCAGAAGGGCACTCGACTGTTCTCCTTGCAAGAGGAGCTCAGGGCCTTGCTGTCATCAGAGATGGCTGCCATTTGCTTTGAAGTAGCTCTGATATTCATCTCTGCTGTGAGTGTTGTACCCTGGCTCCAGTATAGATTTCTTTAGCATTTTAATGTCGGTATGAACTTACATGAGACAATGCCTGGGCTCCCAGCCCTTGATTGGATCTTTCAGATCTCCAGTACGTAGATAGATGTTCTGCACTCTTCATGCATTGGCTTGTGTGTGAATGCTGTAATGTGTTAATGTCCTGTATAAAATGTGCTCTCTTGCAAACCACTGACTCTGGAAAAGTAACTAATACAGTTGTTAAACAGTTAATGTCTATTTACATGTACTCAGATGTCTTGATGGGTAATTTTCTTTGTCAATTTGAGTAGGTTTAAGGATGACTAAATAGCTGGCAAACATTATTTCTGGGTGTGTCTGTAACAGTGCTTCTGGAAGAGATCAGCATTTGAATGAGTAGATTGGGGAAAGAACATCACCCTCAGCAGTGTAGGTGGGTATAGCCCAATTTTTTGAGGGCTAGAATAGAACAAAAAGGTGGAAGAAGGATACACTATGTCCTTGAGCTGGGATATCTGTCTTCTCCAGCCCCTTGACATCCAGTCTCCTGGTCCTCTGGCCTTTGGACTTTGGGTCTCATGCCATTTTCTCCCTCCCCCATTCCTACTTAGAAGTCTTTGGCCTTAGACTGGGAGTTAAACCACGGGCTCTCCTGGTTCTCAGGCTCCAAGCTTAGACTGAGTTTTACCACTAGCTTTCCAGTGTTTCCAGCTTGTAGATGGCCTGTAATAGGATTTCTCAGCCTCCATAATCATGTGAACAACTTCTATAATAAATCTTCTCTATGTATATCTACATATCCTATTGGTTGTATTTCTTTGACAAACTCTGATTAGTACTCATATTTATTATAGTAGCGCCTGTAATTTCTTCTTCCATCTAAGATCTTCCATATATAATCCCTTGGTACATTACATGCCCGCTATTTTTTAAAACTTTATCAGTTAGAGATTATTGAGGGCAAGCTTCATTTTGTGTTTTACGAAATATTTTATATAATTCTGTCATAAAATACACATAGAATTCATAGTTGACAGTTTTATTTTTCTTATGCTATTGAAGCTATTATTTCACATGGTTTAACTCACTTTTGTCAATGAGTTACTTTCAGTATGTTCTGTCTTTGAAGATAACTTTTTCTCTATAGCCAATACAAGATCTTTTTATCTTCCACACTTTGCAGTTTTATTTTATTATGCTTATGTTTTTAAGGATTCATTGGATTTGCTGAAAATATACATTGATATCTTTCTTTGGTCTTGACACTTCTCAGCCATTTTCACTGTAAAATATTATCTCTACTACTTTCTTGTGTTCTTGAATTGTGGTAGGTTTCCTCTGTCCTATGTGTGTCTTACCTTTCAAATTTTCCATAATTGTACCTCCATTTACTGTATTATTGGTAATTTCTTAAATTTATGTTATCCTTGATAATCTCTCTTCTGCTTTACAAACAGAACTGTTTAATTTCAAATAATGTATCTTTTCCAATTTGTGGAAGTTCTGTTTGCTGCTCCAAAATCTGCTTCTTTATTATTCTTTATAATTTAATTCTCTACACATATTCAAGTTTGCATGTTATTTCCTTCAAAAACTAAGCAATTATTTTAACTTTATCTACTCTTTAACTATTTTCTATTTTGACTTTAGAACGTCTATTTTAAAATTATGCTTCTGTTTCTAAATTGAGGTTTCCTAGTTGTTGAGTCATTGTCAACATATCTTTCTTTTAATTCTTTTACCAAATTTATAATATCTGCTTTAGAAATTCTGTCTGCAAGGTCCATCCATCACTGGAATTAATTTCATTGGCTGATTTTTTTTTTTTTCCTGAGCATGGGTTATCCTTGCAGTATCTTTGCCTCATGTGTCATTTCTTTGTTCTCAAATTTGGGTTTTTCCTCATAATACTCAGAAAAATTTCTTTTATAGTCAAACTCTCTGCTGCTATTATCCCATTTCATATATGTGTCCAGAGATTCCATTTACTTTTGTTAAATGACTAAAGGTACTACAAGTTGGTACTACTCAAAATTAAATTTTTGACTAGAGACTCTATGGTTCCTAAGCTGATAAATCTGGGCTAGAATTTATGTAAAGGCTGTGAAGATTTTCTCCACTCTGATCCTCACTGATGTTGAGAATAATCTATTTCTATGAATGAATAGTAGATAGGAAAAAAGGATTGAGATATCTATATCTATAGATATCTATAGATATAAGCTTACATTGAAGGTATCTGTTTGAGGTCCCAGCTTTTGGGAATAAAAATGTGGTTAAAAAAAAAAATCCCTTGTTGCAGATCCTGGACCTTGTTACTTTTCTGTCTATTCTTCAGGGGCTTGAAAATCAAGGCTAAAACTCATCAAATTTGACAAATGCTCATAAGGTAAAAGCAGACTTCAATGATTCTTTTAATTTTCTGAGTTCCCCTATTTTTTCTTCCTTTTCTTTCTCTTCCCATTCCTTCCTTTTTCTTCCCTCCCCTTTTCTTTTCTCTCCTTTTGTTCTTTGATTTCCTAAGAAATTCTGACTTTTTTATGATGTCTTGGCTGTGTTGGAGGAAATGAGTGTGTATATTTTATTTGTGTTGGTATTTAAATCCAGGATTTTTGTTGCTTCAATGACAGGATTGACTCACATCTCTAACTCATCATATTTGTACCATCTTGTATTATCTACTAAAAATATTTTCTAAAGGAAAATATGTTTTAATTATGTTTTTAATTATTCATTCATAATGCCTAAGTTAGTAACTTGGATGAACTTGGCATTCAGTATAAAACTCTCAAGTTGTCTCTTTGTTTCCTCTCCTTTATAACAATGTGATAAGACCTTTAGATCACCTGGTGTTACCTCCATATGTTACTCGATTGACCTGTGTGACACTACTATCACATGATTCTATAGCATTTGCTCTTGTGTGTAAATGACTTCAGTAATCTGCAACTCCTCTCCTTTGAAAATCAGTCTTGTTTTGATTTTGTTCTACTTATTGGGAAATTCAACTTATGTTGAGCAGGAAAACTTCAGTACTACAGTGGCACCTTAGTTCACAAACTGAAATCATTCCATGATTTTGGAGAATGTGGTCATGTTTGCGTTCAGGTGGGGAAGATGGACACCATGGTGTTCTTTGCCTAATGTTGAGTTCATGAACGGAAGCAAAATTTGTCCAATGCTTCTGTTAGCGAAGTGAATTGTTCACGAAAAGAAGTGTTCATGAACCGAGGCATTACTGTCTATATAAATGTCTGTAATTCAAAGCAATGTGTAAATATAATTGTTAGGATAAGAAGTAAATGCAGAAGCCAGAGAAGGCTCATTCTAGCTGTGATGTTTAAGAAAGATGCCGCGGAGTTAGCAGAAGCTTAAACTTGGTGTTAAAAGAGAAGGACTTTGATAGAGAAAAGCGGTAAAGAAAGGACAGGTCAATGGATGAAGCAACAAGAATATTGCAGTAGAAATGATTACTTGTATCTGAAAATTTACAAGTGATATGAAAATTTTCTATAGGTGAGGTTTGAATCAATCTCATGAAGAACTTTTAAAATTTTCTAAATCACTTTAACTGTGGAGCAGACTGATTAAGGAATATTAGTTACCCAGTGGAGTATAAAATAGATTACATCGTCAAGAGTTGGAGAGTTTGATAGTCTATTGAGAAATAACTATAAGAATTAGAGCTTGAGATGATCAGAAACTGACTTGAAGAATTTCTAGTGAGAATGGACTAAAGGAATTCATGACATTCATGACATGTGGAGGTCTTGAGTATTATTACATGTGATAGAAAAATTAACATAACTTGACTATAGAATTTTTAGAAAGAAAAAATGTAGAACACGTTGTTTCAGAAATAGAGAGCTTGGAAATATTTGGAGAGTAAAGATGATGAATTCAACCTGTAGATATGATGAGCTAAGGACACATAGATGAGATTGTCTATTTTGTCTACAACTGGACATATAAGACTGGAATCTATGATACAAGAAAGAATAAGAGGAAATGCTTGAGGATCATCTACATAAAAATGATAGATGAAGTAGAAAAAAATCAATGAGGCAGTTCATATGTGTTTAGTTAACATTAAAATGTATGTATTTTAATGTATCCATTTGTGCCTGGAAGTTCTAAAATGCAAAAAGAATTGCAGGAATTCCTTTGACTTCCATGTATCCACTTAGAAGACTCTGATGTAGAAATTTGTACTGATAAGTATTTGGAAACAAAGAGTGTATTAAGGATTACAAGGTCATTAGACTCGAGTCTGGGCTTAACCAGATCATTTCAGTATAGTCTCTTGTTGCCAGAATGGGCTTCCTGAGAATGTGCTATACCCAAATGAACAGTCGTGCTCATGGGCAACCAAGTATGGACCTTCTGAAGGATCACAAACTATTGAGGGATTTTGAGTATAATAAGCTGTTGTGCCTTCCCAAGTATCAGCTGTAGTCCTGGGACTAAATTTCCATTTGAAGTAGGAGATGTCTGTCTCCATGTACCATATTCCCAAATGTATCTTCTTCTTATCTAACAGACTGTCTCCTCTCATGCTGGACTCTGAGTACTCCCATTACTAGTCCATAGTGCACAGTGTCCTCAGATGCCACCTGGGAATTCTCTCACTCTTGCTAGTCACATATGCTGAGATTAACCTCTCTCGAGTGATAAAGACAGGTTCATTAGCCTTATTTAAATGGACATTCAAAGATAACATCATATTTTGCTGAATTTTAGGACATAATCAGTGGACTGAATTCTTTCTCATTATTTTGTCAAGTACATACGAACTTAGAAGGAATTATCTTCTAAGTAATTTACTAACACTCTCCTGATAAAATGAAAAGAGTGAGCACCTTTGTTAATACCTGCCGGTGATACACTGTTGAGTTTGAGGGAGATAAAGGTGACTCGTGCCTTAGTCGGGTACTTATGCTGCTATGGAATACCTTTAATTCGATATTAGAAAAGATACTAACTTACATCTACAATGAAATTATTGTGCTTATATTTGCTTCTAAACAAGCCTACCTTGTCTGTAAGCACATGTGGAGAATACAAAGGCCTGTGTTCTAATGTTTGGAAATAAAATGAGACTTGCTTAAGGTTTTTTTTTTTTGTTTTTTTTTTTTTTTAATATTCAAACGTTTTCTTCCATTGAGGCCTGATGCTCTGCTCTCATGATTGATTCCTGAATCATAAACTATCCCTCCATGCATATTTTCTGTGCAAAAATGAAGGAATGAAATTGCCCATGGCTATACAGCTACTCGTGTACAAAGCGAAAGCAGAACTTCTGAAGTCTAGTGCTTTTCCTGTGTCAAGTTGCATTTGGGTTAACCACTGCTTTTTCCAGTGCTCTATGTAACAATAGAACAGTTTTAGGAGAAATTAAGCAGTAAGTAACTAACACTTCAGTATGAATGAGTTGTAAGCGGCAAGGTAGAAGAGATCTGAGTAAGAGAAAGAAAGCCCAAATAAAATATTATTAGAACCTAAGAACTAGAAAGCAGTAAAAGGGAAGAAAATTTGGGAAAAGAGAGGTGAAAAGTGAAGCTTCGAAGTGACAGGTTGAATTTTGGACCTACATAATTTCCAATTTTGCCATGGGCCAGGCTGGCTTCACAGAATAGAAAGGGTTATTCATTTAACTGCCTGCTTCTCAGGACCAGTGTATTATCACTGTATTTATTATCCGTGAAGCTTTGTGTTACTAGTTCATTTTATTCCTATCCCTTTTATGGTGAGGGAGACAAATAATTGCTCATCCAAGAAGGTAGCGCCATCTGTGAAAGTGTGCTGCTCCCCTGAGTAGGGTATTGGTGTTCTTTTTGAAAGAATTTTAAATCACAAGAGACTGTCGACTGTCACACAGAGGAATTCTTCACTTCCTTGAGTGCCCACTACCTTTCCTAACGTGCCTGCGCAATCTTCATATAGCAGCGGGAAGTCAGGCATGAAATGATGTTCTATTTAGTTTAATGGTTAACAGACAGCTTCAGTGGCTCCATTCCGCACATTAGCCCTGTGCTGAAAGACTTGATCATTTTTAATAAGCTGAAAAACTATTTGGTGGGTAACCTCACTGTATAGCAGAAGTATCCTTGACCCTCTTTTTCATTTGATTGCCACAAAATATATTGGACATGAATGTTTCTTAATAGTGCTTTTCTAGTTTTTTGCTTATATGAAATGAGCATCTCATAACTCTAAGGAGTTGAAAGAAAGAATTTAAAATTGCAGAATTTCCATAGATTTTGGGGAAGATCTCAGTGATTCTCTATCCAAGTCCTCTTATTTGCGGTTTAAAGAAATTGAGCCCAGAAAATTTGAGTGATTCCAGCAGTTCAACTTGTTATTGTACATCTTGTTTCTCTCCCCACTTCTCTCATTTTCACTACTTCCCTCTTTCCATTTTTGTCTCCTTCATTTCTGTTTCTCTTTCCTTACCTCTCTCTTTTCCTTCTTCTTCTCTTTTTCTTTCTTGTGTCTCTTAATGCCACAAGAAATTTATTTTTGATGCCTTTCAATTTTACAGTTATAAAAATGTTCAATTCAAAAAACTACCTCTTCCCTCACACACATAGTTAGTATTTCCCCTAATTGTTGAAATGCTTTTTTCCTAGAGGAGAAAATAGGACAACAACAACAAAATAAACAGCAATGTAAAATGCCTAATTGCCTCACATTTTCTAATTATTATGTTTTCTACTCCCAATAACCCTAACCTTCAAAACTCATAGTTCAACCTCTCTCTATTTTAGTATTCATTATTTTTGTAGATAAAAGGCTTATCTCAAATTATATAAATTTTTCTATCACATAAGATTAAGGATTAAAGACTCCAAGAAAATTCTTAATAATTAGTGATTATTTTGAGTAAAACATGAACTATCTTGCAAATATTGACAAGTACAGTTATTTTGCAGGGATGGTACATATATTCATCTCAAAACCACTTGAAGTAATGTAGAGAATTTG
>PVJO010007591.1:60296-80904 GCA_004026905.1 Hystrix cristata
TGTGGGTATAGTGATGAGGATTCAGTGTGGGCAGAGAAGGACCTGGTTTGTGATATGGACTCCTTTTCGTTAGTGACTTGCAGACTGAATCAGCCCCCAACACTGAGTCCTGGATTTGACATGAGAACTAGCGACGGTTCCAGAACGAGCTAAGGATGGGGCTCCCAGGATACAGAAAAACTGATTTGGTGAAGGAAAAGTAATTATCGCAGCAAATACAATTACATATTACAACTTGAAAATTAAATCTTTCTGCTTTTTGCTCTTAAATAGTCTATACCATCAAATTTCCTTTTTCAAAGTATATTTATAGAATTTATTCTCTTTTTCTGCAGAAACTGTTATGTGGAACAAAATTCACTAGCTTTGGACTTAAACATTTAATTCACTTTGCACAGGCATCTTATAAGCTAACATCTTATAGACATAAAATTTCCTCCAAGAATAATGACATATCATAGCACTGCTTAAAATGCTAATGTCATTTTTACTTTATTAACGGGACCATTTCAACAGGCGGTCTAAAAGGACATGCTCTGACTTTGGGCTGCTTCATGAGCTATGACCATAAGTTTCTGTGACCAACTTTTATTAAACATAAAATAATTTTTTTTTTCAAAAAGTTGTTGTTCCCCATTAATTAATTATTAAGGGAAATTGTACACATATCCACACAATTTTCTTATTTGGGAAACTATATACTTCATATTTTATCATAGTGTTTTATTTGAACTTGAGCTATACAGGCCCCTCCAATTTTTGTGGTACTGTATCTACCATGATATTTTGATGAAAGAAATGGAAAATAGATGAAATCATCATAAAGAATTATAGTGTTTCCATCAGACCCCTTTCACTTCTGTTGTTATAGGTTGGGGACATAGTTCCTAGTTCAAACTTTCAAATTAATTAGTTGTATAGCTTGAGGCAAGTGTCTTTGCCATTAAATTTCTTCATTTAAAATATTGAATTGCATGACATTTCCATTTCCAGCTTCTTCAGTCTTTTTCCACGGTCCTCATGATGCCAAGTCCAGCGTCGGGTTCTCTAACAGAAGATGTGATCTGTTTTGTGTTTTGAAAAGTCATTGAGGTTCATTGATTTACTGAGATGAGGCTTTTGCCGTGGAAATGTGGCCAGGTCATGCAATTGCAGGGCAAAGTAATATGTTTCAAAATACAAAAAAACCTAAAAATATACTTCTTAGTAAACTTTTGAGCAAAAAAGAGATATTTGCAAACTCCAGTTCCAGTGAACAGAATCAAGTCTGCAAATAAATGGCTAATTATATATGTTTATTTTCAAGAGACTTCAGGAAGAATCATTGCCAACCTGTAAGATATAGATGAGGCACGATGGTGGGAGGGGAAGAGGCAAGGAGAAAGCAAAACGAAGCCCTGTAAATGAGAATGACAGGCTAACTGGACAGTTACAAATGTAGAAAAACTAGTCAAACCAGTCAGGCATGGTGCCTCTTGCCTGTAATCCCAGTACTCAGGAGGATGAGGCAGGAGGATTGCCTTGAGGTCAAGGCCAGCCTGGGCGACACAGTGAATTCGAAGCCAGCTTGAACTACATGTTGATACCTGTCTCAAAAATCCAAAAACAAAACCAAAGAAAAACTAGTCAGACAAATGGCACCAGTACACTTTTAAATAAAACAATTGTACACTTTTAAATAAAAATAATCATACAAGTAAATGCAAAGGAAACAACAACTCCTGTGATCATTTGTATATACTTTGGACAATACAGTTAGGAATGAACAGCAGAAAATGGAATATAACTTATATATGAGCAGAGGCCCTCATATCTAATTATGATGAAAACCAACAGTCCCAATTCAACCACATTCCAATCTAAGGGATATCTCATATCCTTCATAAGAATTTGGCAAAGTCCCATGGTTTCTCAATTTCTTAAACGTATTTGGCCGCACAAGACAGCTTTAGCCAATGCTGTACAGCATTATAACCCTCTCTCGGTAAATCTCTCTCCTATGTTTTCTTCTGACCCCAAGATAGAACTCAGACTCTTGATGTGCCTATCTACCAAAGCCCAAAATATGAAATCTTTGTGACTATACAAAATATTTGGGGTAATGTTGGGTGTTTACATTTATGTAGATAACCTATAATTGAATTTTGCACATACCTACTATGTTACTTTTAGGCCATTCTACTATTCAGATTTTTTGTGGCCCCTTTAAATGTGAATTAAGCTCTCTCTTCTGTTCAGGCAAGATCTTCCCTGACTCAGTTCCCTGTCCTTTAAATAGTGGCAATGAGAATGTGTTCTGCTTGTCACATGGATGCAGACTGCACTTTCATAAGGTCTGTGGTCAGGTTTCCCAATATCAAATAAAGCCTAGCACTGTGTTTGGAGAAGTTGATCAATAACAGTATTAGCTGAGTAAACAAACTGTTGAGTTTGGGAAATGATGCTTGAGTTTGCCTCTTGCAATCTCTACAACTGCACGTTGTTATCAAACCATTAGAATGCTTCTTGTTTGGTTTTCCCTCTACTCAGCCATACCTTTTATCCAGAGATCTCTGTAAGTATGAGGAATTCTATACTGAAAGGAAATGCTAAACACCATGGGCAACAAGGCAGATGATACCTATCTTCAGAGAACATGGCAGTAATTTAAAAGCACATGTTTTGGTCAAATAAATTTTTTGGCCAGACTGCTAAAGTACTTTTGTATCCTTTGATTATTTTGCAGGGAGACAATATGTCAGGGTTACTAATGACAACAGCAATAAATGAAAATATTTGCATCCGTATGAATGACTTATTGTTAGATTTTTAAAATGGCCTTGTCATATTTTATTATATCTTAACAATTTAGATAAATGCTAAGTTAAAATACTTTAATCTCAAAATTCAAATGTGCAAGTTTCTAAGTTGTCTAATTACTATGCTCATTAAGGTATATGAGTATTTACCTAAGAATGAATTTTTAAGGCAGCATTCAGTTAAAAAGTAGAGTTAGGAGATTAACATGATCAAAGGGGATGTGTGGAAATCGTAACCAAAAATGTTGTGATGGTTAGTTGCAAATTTCGGACCGGAGCAGTGAGTGAAAACCAAAAGGTGGGGAACTTGTGTGTGTGGATAGTGGAACAAAAGAGGGAGGGAGCAAAAGCGGAGGGTAAAAGGAGGAGGGTAGAATGTGAAGGTGAACATGAATGTGAACGTGGTTCTCAGTGAGAATGTGCATATGTAAGTATTTACAGTACTCCTTCCTCAAAAAGAATGATTTGTAGGGTTTTGTTTACAACCCCCCAATCTTGCCAATCCATATCTTCCTTGTCCTCCCCACTTTTCAAAGGAGAGTTTTCTGAACCGGACTAAATCTTTGTAATTCAGAATGAACTTTTAGAACACAGTGAGTTAGAAGAAAGACTTGAGGAAAGGTAAAATTCAGGGAAAGACTTGACCTAGCTGATAGGAAGAAAAAGAGAAATGAAGAGAGGGAGAATAAAAAATCTGAACAAGCCGAGTGTAGAAAAAGTCTTGTCTTCGTGCAAGGCTTTGTTTAGTTTCACATTTCATTTTGTTTCTCCCCATCCCAGGAGGTTTCAAGAGAGAGGTATTAAGAGTCTCATTTTCAGGTTGTAGATAAAATAGACTGGAGAGCACAAGAAATTTTAGCAAGTGCTATCTATTTAGACTACCTGTGTAATTCTTAGGAAATAGAAGCAATTATGTTACTTGGAAGTGACCATTCGTTGAATGTTATTTCTTGGCCCAAGAA
The DNA here is from genome assembly GCA_004026905.1 of Hystrix cristata. Taxonomy (NCBI): domain Eukaryota; kingdom Metazoa; phylum Chordata; class Mammalia; order Rodentia; family Hystricidae; genus Hystrix; species Hystrix cristata. The sequence continues at coordinate 64,057 of PVJO010007591.1, forward strand.
GTCTGACCACATAGGCCTTGATTCTTTCCAAAATATTTATCAAGTGAAGTGTCAGCTTCCGATTACTGCATAGTCAGATTTAGCTCTGTTGCAAAGACTAAGAAAGAGATTAAAAATTCTGGAGAGCTTCTTTACTTGTACTATAAAATAAGAAAAAAAAAAAACACCCACGTGTGTGAGTTTTAAGGTTCCATAATTACACCTCTTAATCCACAGCCTTAAATAAAAACAGAATTTAAATAGAACATTTGAACTACTTATGTCTTGATACTTCTGGAGTATCTAGTATCCTTTATTCTGATGTGGATACCTACAATCTTGATATTTCAAGGAAAATTTAAAAAGAATGGGAGCAGCATAGTAAAACCTGTGCTAATTCACATGGAGCTGAGACCAGGCACTCATTTGCCAGGAGAAAACAGAGTTAACTTAATGATTAATATCTTGAGTAATGATAAGGCTTTGCATTCTGGTAGGTGCTTTTTAAATGCGTCCACTTCTTCGATGCCGTGATTATTCACCTCCTGTAAAGAAGCTCTGAATTTTAGGAAGAGAGGATTAAAAAAAAAGCTATTGAATTTAAAAGAATATAGACCTTCAGATATTTGGCTAATTTGATATCATATCAAGTTCTGCACTTTAAATTGTTCTCTAAAAATTAATAGGTCAATAGAAGAAAGTGAAAATCACAAGACTTAAGGTATGTTTAATGATCAACGATGACCTTTTTACAGCTGTAATTGTGGTTAGAGAAGGAGAATAAGCACAATATAGTCTTAGTCAGTTTGGATTGTCATAACAGATTACCTTTAACTGCTTCATTTATAAGCAACATAAATTTATTTCTTACAGTCCTAGAGCACAGGACGCCTAAGATCAAGTCACTGTGTTGGGTACAGACTTACCCTGTACTCCCAAGATGGCACATTGCTGTATCCTCACATTAGTAAGATCGTCATACACTATGTCATCTTGTGGTAGAAGGACAAAAAAGCCAAACAGTCTTTTTTAAAACCCTTTTATAATTTATCCCATTCCTAAGGGTGGAGGTGCCTGACCAAATCCTTTTCCTATTGGACCCTATCTGACTACTGTTATATTGGGGATCACATTTTTATATGAGTTTTGGGGGGATATACATACTCAGACAATAGCAACTACCAATCTTTGAGGGACTCCTGCCCCCAAAGTGCACTCAATTTATATGGTATCAATTTCTATATCACTTAATAAAAATTGCATTTGCCACACAATTTTTCTCCAGCATTGTTATTGAATATATGTGTTCAACACTATTTTTGTGTCATATTTCTTTCTTTCTTTTTTTTTTTTTTTGGTGCTGGGGATCGAACTGAGGACCTTGTACTTGCGAGGCAAGCACTGTAACCACTGAGCTAAATCCCCAGCCCCTGTGTCATATTTCTTTTGACATGTATTTAATAAGTCTCTCATTTCCTGAAAGACAAAGACCCATTACAGTACTTTGGTGTCTAACACCCCTAGTACGTTGTCCCACTTGAAAGACCATCATTTTGAGTCCATTAATAAAATAGATACAAGTCTGCCAAGAAAGCTGACCAGAGAACCTATTCAGTAAAGTTTAAACTTTTATCTCAAAGAGCAAATGTAATCCATATCTCAGTTTTTCAATTCCCTCCTGCTACTCCTCTCCTCTGAGGGTCGGCTGTGACCCAACATCCTGTACAGCATTCACCTCATGGAAAGTGCCATATTACCTCTTAATCTAGGCAATCATCCTTTTTGATTCCTTGCCTAGATGATTTTACCCCATATTTCCCTGTTGATGGTCCTGCTTCAGCTACCTTCAGGATAAAATCAACTTTATTCTCTGCAAAGCTTTTTTTGGCACCTGTGCTTGTATTAGGTGCCCATACCACATGTTGCCACATCATCCTGTTCTTCCTTTGCTATTCACAGATATTATTGTCTTCGTTGTAGTTTCCAACTGTTTGCCTTCCCACAGACTGTAAAGAGCTAGGACCACATTCATATCATTCATCATTTTATTCCAATACTCTCCACAATTCCTGGCTTATAGCATATAAGTGAATGGAATTTTGAAGTTGAGGCTATTGAAACTAACCATTTATTTTAAAGATCAGAAGGATATAGGAAAACCAAAGTGATATATACAAATTAGAGTAATCTTGAAGTAAATTAAAATGGAGATCAGGCCTGAAGAATCTTTTAGCAGACAAAACCAGTTAGACATCATAAATGATACATACTTTGCTTGATTTGTAAATGTAAGTAAAACTTAGCAAGCTATTTTTTGTAAATGTCTATATTAAGGAAAAACAGTACTTAATCTTGACCAACCAGAAGTAGCCAACTCATTTTTACTTATATAACTAGGGACTTTCTGCTGGGATAAACCAAATGGTCAATTGCATAATTATAAACAAATATTTCTCTTGTTTTAATTCTGTGTCTGTCTTATGGAAGTCTCTTCTTTTCATTTCTTTCTGAGAGACTCCTAAGACATGTCTGGTTTGGAGTTGCCCAACTTATGAGCTATTGTTTGTGCCAATAAACTTTTAAAAAAATTATATTGTGTATGCTCATTAAAAAGCACAAGGCGTTGCTCATGTAAAATAAGGGCTCTACCACTACATCTCCAGCACTATAATTTTAATAATAACAAATCCTAATTTTAAAATGTCTGTGAGTGGAAAGTATAGCTATGAGCCAAGTTCTAAATCAAAAAGACTCAAACAAGAGGTCCTCTATTCTTCCTCTAAAGGTAAAATGGGCCTTTCATTCCCTCTATATTCTTTGGAACATCGTTATTGTATGGCTGTATATTCTAGCTTTATTCCTTTATTTTGTTTTTCCAGTTTTTGATATTTGTTTCCTCCATCTATCTGAATCCTAGTTTCGAAATCACATACATTTTCATTTATACTCTAAGCCTTTGTGACGTAGTTATCCTCCCCATCTGAATTTGAAAATTGCTCTTTCGGTACTGCTTTATTGGTGATATAGTAATATTCTCCCTAGTTTGGCCCTCAACTCTACTGGGGAAGGAAAAGTAGCTTGTTCATTTTTACCTTCTCTCTCTAATAGCTGTGGGTACCATCCCACACATGGTTGATAATGGACAGAGTACTACAGTAGTAAGTTTTTCTGGGAAAAAGCAACCCATTTGGCGGGAGCAAAAGATGTTTTACAGTGGATGGATAAAAATATAAGACTTTTAAAAAGTTATCCATTTCCATATTAATTATTTGGTTTATTGATTTATTTGCTGCTTTATTCTAACAGCCAGTGATGTAGGTTAGAAAGTATGGTAAATTCAGAAGTACCTTGGACTTTAATCAAAGAATTTGCTTCGAAGTGTGTAAATTACCTTATCATGGTCCAGTCATGTTTGCTTTAGTTCTCTCATTTGCAAAATTAGAGGCTTGGATCTAAGAAATTTGATATGTGCACTAGATATAACAGTTCTGTGAATATCTATGTGTGCTGCAAAGAGAGAGCTTCACATTTTTTAACAATATATGTAGCAATTTCTACCAAGAATCTCAGTGCTTATGCACAGATAGGTTTGTAAAAATCTGTTAATAATGGATGTCCTTTGTCAAAAATCTTCTGGTATTTCATAAATACATTTACTATCTTCTGGAGATATAGTAAATAACGGATTTGAGAATCACCCAGTTTTTATATATATATGACATCTGTCATTTACCATAGAAATGTTTTTCAGCACTACATAAAAAGAGTCAATCACAGCAATTCTAATATTATCATGTATCTGCAACTTGAATTGAGCTTGACTCTGTTAGTGCAGTGAGTTCTATAAAAACATGCTCCGCTTGGCTGACCCCAGGACATAAAGTCACAGCTATTTAATTCGGAGGAGTCTGCAAATGCCACTTTCCAATGTGGATTGAAGGAAAAGCTTTCACAGAGACGAGTCATAGCTAAATACATCCTGGAAGATTAATGAGCACTCAGAACTTTTCAGCTTCCAAATATACAATCACATTAGGCATAAATTAACTTGCCCAGGGCTGCAGAATGGACGCGGGGTACAGGACTTTCACCTTTGTGTCTTTGGCTTGAATCTATCTCCATTTTAAGAGTGACTGAAAGTCATTATCTTTTGTCAGCTGTTTGGTGACTTATGAAATGAGTTACTGCTCTCGGTTAAGTTCCTGGTATAGTCAAAAAAAAAAAAAAAACAGCTTCACAACTGATGGCCTTTGGAAAGTGATGGAACATAAGAAAAAAGGTCAGAGATTTAATTGGTTATGGAAATTGAATTAGCACCTCTCTGCTCCACTGTCCAGCTATGTGCTGAGGCTGAGCTTCACTATTCTCTAGAAAAAAAAGTGATTCAACTTTTGCCAGGATATCTTTCATTAGCATAGCACAGTGAAGACCATTCCTGTGCTTTTCTTCTACCTGGGGCAGCACAATTGTCTTTCGTCATAGAAAGAGAGATCTGAGGGCTTAGTCATCTGCAGGAAAGGTTTTATTCCTTTTTTTTGTTGTTGTTGTTGTTGTTTGATTTGTTTTAAGTCTCACAGAACACACTGAGATCCCATAACCTTTCTTATTATTGTCTCTACGGGCAGAAGAACATGTTGCTATCAGATTGTTATTTTTATCCGTAGAGAAATAACATGGTTTAGTAGAAAGCATCCTTGTTATGTGAAGATTTTTTTGCCTGAATTTTTAGTTTCTGCTCTGAATCTATCTCTCAAATAGTGAAAAGAGTTTGAGGCCTTGGTTTCCTCACATTTAAAGAAAAGGATGTTAGGTTGCATTTCTCAGTTTATTTGGACTTCACTGATTTCTGAGACTAGCAAGCTTTCCGTTTCTCAAAAGACCTTCAGAGTCCTGGGACTCACTGGAAGCCTGAAACTTGCCTCCCCAAAAGGCATCATTATTTTAATAGTTGGCAGTTATGTGGGAGGGAGCTTCATTTGGACATCATTTGGTGAGGGAAATAGAAAACTTTGTATTTAATAAATAGTGGGAATTACAGTGACAGGAGAGAATAGCCAAATAAAAACTAGAACTAGAATTTAAATGAATAAAAGAAGCCTCATATAATATCCTGGTAAATAAAGAATATAATTTAGGAGAACTAGAAATATCATTCAAAGAGGTAAAAGGTCAAGTGTAGGTGACAGCTGAGGCTTAAAAGGTCAGAAGTTAACAATTGCTATCAGGGTTTAGACTCTTCCCAACCTCTGACCTTTCCTTTCCTCTTCCCTTCCTTCCCTCTCATAAATAATTACGCAAAGCCTAAGAATTGTCTTGACCTTGACCATTCCTTCATTCAGCTGATATAATAGAATTTTTCTTTTACTTTCTGTTATTCCTATTGTCATCTGGACAACGACAATCTGTTATCCAATTTACAAGAATAACTTCCTTTTGCCTTTTTTTTTTTTTTTCTTTTTGGGCTGGAGATTGACCCTTGTGCATGCTAAGTACACACTCTACTACTGAGCTGCATTTTTAGTCCCCTAAGGCGAATTATAGATTTTCTATTTTGTTTTCATTTTCCTTTGTTTCTGATGCTGGGAGTTGAAGCTAAGGCCTTGTGCATTCTATGCCTGTGCTCTACCACTGAGTTACACCCCAGCCCCTCTCTCTAATTCCAGTTAACCCTCTTTCTCTTAGATCTTTTTTTACATACTGATACAGATGATTTTTTTTTAAAGTAAATTTTTCTTCTTAAAATCTTTAGTATATTCCCACTTTAATTAAAAAAAAATCATCCGAATTACTTACCATGACCTGTGTTCCCTACTCCGAACCGTCTCATATTTCTAATACTGCCTTACAGCACTGAGGGGGGCAGAAAAACACATACCCACTTCTCTCAAAGCCTGTGTCCTAAACCTCCAAGCCTGTGAATATATTACCTTACTAAGGAACTTTCTAGATAAAGATTAGAGATCCTGAGATGGAGAGATTAGCTTGAATTACCTAGGTGGTTGACTGGAGAGAGTCAAGAGGGCCAGAAAAGGTGATGACATGAACAGAGATTGGAATAATGTGATTGCTGGAAGGGAGATGATAAGCAAAGGAATAAAGGGAACCTCTAGAAACCAGAAAAGGCAAGGATTCTTCTCTAGTGCTTCCCCAAGGAACACAGGCTTGGTTTTAGCCCAGTGAGATCCATTTCAGATTTTTGACCTCCAGAACTACAACCTCTGTTGTTTTAGACCAATAAGTTTGTTGTAACTCATGACAATAGCAACAAGAAGCTAAAATAGGCACTCTTGCTATTCCCTACCTACATATATTCTTTTGGTTCTTGGGATACAGATGCTTTGCAATTTCTCACAATTTTTGCACAAGTAGATTGCCTAGCCTTGTGTACTTTTACTCATAATTACAGGCTATTTCTATTTGTTCTTTTTGACAGCAGTTTAAATGACATTTTAGGAAGGTCATTCCCAAACTGTTCTTTAATATCTTTTTAGCTCCTTGTTTTTGTTTTAATACAATTTCATAGTCCTGGAAGTTGTGTTATCTGTCCACGTACTACTTGGGTTTTTCTTTTACATAGTTTGTTTGCTTTTCTTCTTTTTCCTTGGTTTGTTAGTTTCTTAGAATTTAAGCTCCACAACAGAAGACTATCATGTTTAGCAACCTGTCTTTAGAATGACATATGAAACATAGTAAGCCCTAAATAAATATTTGATGCCTACATAAAAAAATACAATAACTGATTTAAGAGAATTCAGCATATTAGGAGGAAAATTCAGCTCTAGGAAAGGAAAGCTGATGTCAGCCAAGGGTCCTTAGCCATTAGTATTTTCTAGGCTTGGCTTCAGCACTCCAGTAGAGATCAGCCCTTAAGGAGAACAGCAAAACAAACTCTGCAGTGAAGGGAGTTGCCAGAGGAGAAATCCAGTCTGAGAAGTAAGAAAACATGAGTGGGGCTGATTGGCAAGGGTACTGTTAGTGACTTGAAATTCTGAGAGCAGATTTCTCCTGGTCAGGTGAGACTCAGGCCACACAGGAATCCAGCAAATAGTACAAGATGTAATAATTAGGCTCAGGAAAGCATGAACATACCTAGAAAAGAAGGTAAAAGACTTTTTACTTTCTTGTCCAATTAGAATCTCCTGCACTTGATTTAATGCCAGGCACTTAAGAAATGCTCAGTAAAAAAAAGGACCCATATGAATGTCAAATGAACAAAGGATTAACCTGCGTATATAAAAGTCATTATTGAAATCCTTGGCATATTTATTGGACATGTGATTTCCCTCCCTCTTGCCCGCCCTTTTGTAAAGTGTTGTGAATAATGAAGCCAAAGCTGCTTTTTGTCTGGTCAGTATCACCGAGGGATGACAGTGGTCTGCGGGGAGCTGGCAGATCTCTCTGTGGGAACCCTGGAAAAAGCAAAAAGGGAAATGAGGCAGGACTAGCAGTACTGACTACTTCAATGAATATTCCCTAAAGGAAATAGTAATACTGTCAATACTTGAGTGATATTTCCTCAAGATTTTCCCAGTAAAGTGAGTTAGATTAAGATTTGTATAATTAACCCTAAGACATTAGCTTTAATCAAGGATTCAATTCTTTAATTTCCTTGTCCCCAATCTTTCTATTTCTTCTTAATCCATTTAGCACTCAATTGTATTTTATTCTAGATTGATATCTGTGGAATCAATTTCCTTGGCTATCTAAATGACATTTGCTCTCAAAGAGAAATAGCAGGTCTTAATTCCCCTAGTGTATTAGTTTCCTAGGACATAGCAAGATTCCACAAACAGAATAGTTTAAAACAACAGAAATGTGTTTTCCTACAGTTACAGGGATTAGAAGTCTTGTTAAGATATCAGTTAGTTTGTGTTCCTTCTGAAGGATCTAAGAAAGAAGCCTTTTTCCTAGTTTCTGGTGGTTGCCAACAATCAGCATTTCTGACCTTGTGGATACATAATTCCGGTCCTTACTTCTATCTTCCTGTGGCCTTCTCCTCTGTGTTTTCCTGTTTCCAAATTCTCTCCTCTTATAAGATACCAGTTTGATTTAAGACCCATCCTGATCCAGTATGGCCTCAAGGTAATTGAATTACATTTGAAAGGATCCTGTTTTCAAAGAAGGTCACATTCAGATTCTATCTGGGCATTAATTTGGGGGAAAACTGTGTGAGCTAGTACATAAAGGAAAAAGAAACTTACTAGCCTGGTACAAGGCACCCATGAAGGATCACATCAAGAAAGGCCTGGGGGATGTTTCATAGTGAGGAGTTTTGTTTCATATCCATTCTTTTACAAGGGACTTTGCCTTAATTATGTTTGTAGTCTCTGTTTTGTGAAATGGTTTTCAACATAGTGAGTATTTACTGAATAATGAAACGCAAACTCAAATTGGATGGAGGCAGTGGTTTCCTTGGCTGTTCACCTCCACAACCTCCATTATTTTCTTTACTTGAGCTGAAAGGAGACTGAAGCTCAGAGAAGGTATGCGATGATACTAAAGATAACAAGAAAGAATGAGAGTGGCCAGGCTCCACGTCTGTACATCCTGCCCCTGGCTCTTTCTAGAATATCATCCTGCTCCACATCACCTGGAATATCCGAATAGTAAAATTCAGAGTTTGTTTTCCCAATATCTACTCAGCCTGAGCTAGACATTGTTAGCATTCACTTAACTTAATCATACTGTGGGTTTTCTTAAGGGAGTACTAGATTTCTCATGTTCAATTATTTTCACTGTTATTTTAGTTTTTAAAAATATTTCTGATTGAAATAAAATATTAAATAAAAATCTAAAATTAAAGAGGCAGGTCTGTGTACTTGGACAAAGTGCTAGATCCAGATTGTACAATGATGAGTAGGGTTTAATCCTGTGTGATCTGATGTGAACTACTGTGCTCACTGGGAACGCGGGCGTATTGAGCCTGGAGGGTCTCCTGCAACTGCCATTCTTGTGATATTTTCCCATTTGGCTGTGAGTAAAGGGAAGAGCTTGGGGAAAGGAATCTGGAAACAAATTGGTCATTCTTGTTGCTTTGCTATTTAGATTTTGCCTAACACATGAATGACTTTGGGCCTATTGATATTTGCTGTGACACTTAAATGTTCAGCACAATATTGATTCTGAATGTCAGGCCCTCTGCTTAGATGCTGTTTCTGTGTGATGAGCAGATTACCACAGAATACTAATTGAACACTTTAACTACACACACACACGCGCGCGCGTGCGTGGATGTGCACATTGTTGTGTGCAAAGTGACAACAAATATAGCAATTTAAGCACACATTTAATCAGAGTTTCTTTCCAACTTTGTCAGGGGAAAAATAGAAAGGTTACAAGTATGGCCAAATAATCTGTGGTTAGCATGGAATAAAATATTTTAAAAAGATGAATTGTTTTCTATCACCTTTTGTGATTTACTGCTGTGAAAGAAAGTTACAAGATTTGAAGTGATAGTTAACCAGACAATGAACAATCATAAAGTAGAATGCTAAACTGAGAGAGGAAAAATATCAATTCTTTACTCATGCATTTAAAGGTCATAAAATGCATTAAATGAAATCTAATTCATTTTACTAGCACAGGTGTAAAAAGCAAAGTTTTGAAGAGCACGTTTTGCCAGAGCATCTATAAAAAAGTTAATGAGAATATTTCGTGAATATATTTTTAAATAGAAGATTATTTATTGGTAAATGTCTACAAAAGACATGTATGTTGATTAATGTTAGTCTGCAGAATTATCATTCTTAATGTTCCGTAAGTTATTATTTGACATTTTAAAAGTGTGGGCAAACTAATGGCCAAAGTTGTTTACATCCATAGTGTGTTCTCACAGCTGCATGAACATCATATTGAAAACATTCCAAGCACGGCCCCCAGCATCAGGCTTTGTTTTCTGCGCAGTGGCTGTCTCCATTTAACACCTTCCCACCTCTAAAGCAATAAAGGCTGCAGATGGCACTTTATTCTCATCCCTTCTGTTTCCTGACTAATCCTGATGCTTCTCCACGTGGCCCTCGACAGGCAGGCAGGCCTTCGGTTCTTGGAAGCTGCAAGTCATGAACTTTTCCTTCAGTGGCATTGATTTCTTCTGATAGGAAGTGAGTTATTCTTCAGTAACAGCCTTTTTTGTCTTCCAGGCAGAGCAAAGAGCTCCCTATTTTTCCTAAACATGGAATCACAACAGAGCCTTATGTTGCTGGGGGACAGAACATACACTATTAGTTTGCTGCTGTGCAAAGATGACTACTTACAAAAAGATACTCAAACAACACAAAATCACAGCAGCAAAATTCTTATCTCTGATTCAAATCTATTGCAATAAACTATGGCTGGATATTTCTAGATCCTCAAAACTGAGGCAGTGCTCTTCAAAATCATCAGTGGCTTTGAAATAAAAAAGACCAGTGCAGACATAGGATGGTGGAAAATGCCTCGTCGTTATAGGTACTGGAGCACCATCTGAGGACGGTGATGGGGCTGAGTTTCAGCACTGTAGCTCCAGGTTCATCTCTTGAATTAATAACACGCAAAACCTCCAGCCGATACTGAGTGTTGAGGGTCTCCGTTCATGTTCTCTCATGAAGATGAGGATTAACTGTGACTTGCCAAACATTTACAGGATAATCTTTTTTTTAACTTCAAAAGGCACATTAGATGTGATAAAGTCAGATAGCACAATGCTCTTATTTGCAAGGTTATCTCCTTCGTCGCATACACACGACTGATGCACTTATACGGTCAGGACACTTTAATAGGTCACGGTATCAGAAAAAAAAAATAGGATTTTAAAGGCTGTACTGGAGCCTGCTAAGTGTAATCCAATACAGTGCATCTGATCTTGCTGTGCACATAAGATACTCCGGAAGTTGTCAGGCAGTTTCAAAGCTCACTGAGCTTGCCTGCTCTGCTCCTGCATGATTATAAGGTCCACAATACAGTAGCATCCAGTCCAGCACCACCAAGAATGTATTAGCAATACTGTCAACAGACTTAGAGATTTCCCTCTGCTCTAAACATTGAGCGATGCTGTTAAATGAAACTCTCAGTTATTTTTAAAACGATGGTTTGTTTGGGTAAACTTAATTTTGTTGCGTTTTTTAGGAAAGAATCTGTGTGTAGTTCTAGCTGTCAGGAAAACATGTTGTTCTGGATGTATTTAATATCTAAATTCTCAGTCAGAAAATGAGATCTTTTCTTCTCACATTTGTTATCACTCTCTGATGCGTATACAATTCCAAGTTCATGGATTTCGTTTGTAAGAGATACGGCTTTTATTTTCTTAAATCACTTCAATTTCCAAAATGGAGTCTGATGTGCTGAAGTTGGTGGTAAATTTCACCTCAACTCATTTGAAGTTTATGCCCCACGAGTTTGTCAAGCATTGGGCCAAGTTTCCATGTTTGTTCCAGGGAGGCCCATCTGGTCAAGCCCTTGATGTCCCTGCTGGTAATTGTGGTAGCGACTGTTGTCTTACTTCCTATAGACTCTTTAATCTTGAATCATCACCTGTTCTGTGCCTTGAAATAGATTTGGGTATTTTTGTTGAGAGCTGAGATTTTTCACTCCATGTTCCCTAGCACCCTCAGAGTCCTTCCTTATTCTTAGGACACAGCTGGAGTGCGAGAAGGAACCTCCTTCACCATATATACCTGAGATCCTTTATCTTCGGTTCTCCTCAGAACTCATCCTTCCCTCTTCAAATCTAATGGTATCTATCAGCAATCAGATAGCCAAGGAAGTCAATGATTGAAGTAAAAACAGGTAGGGACATTGTCATGGCCGAGTGTATTAGAAAAAAGTAGGCTTCGGGATTAACAGACAGCTGAAGTCTTTAAAAGATGCCAAAAACACATTTACTTTTGTGAATTTTACCAATTTTTATATTGACAGTTTCAGTTTAAAATTAAATTGCTCTATTGGTTTATAAGATCGTTTGGTCCAATTCCAGAATAGTTTCTGCCCAGGATGCTAGGATTCCCTTCTCACTGAGTGTAGTTGTTCTAGAAAAGACAGAAATGTGTATCCTCAACAGGTACTGCCTTCCACCCAGTGAAAAGTCCCCTCCATAACAAACCCATTCCCCTGCCTGAAGGCCAAGGTGCCAGATCCTGAAACTATTTTAGGGAGAAAGGGATAAGGGAATATATTTATATACAATTCTTTTGGCAAAAGTGCAACCTGTCATACTCCTGATTATAACGCTACCCCCTCGGAGCTGGAAATGCAATTTTAGAGTGACATTTTATTTCTTATTTCTATTTGGAGTTACATCTTATTTCCAAGATGAACTTCTGTCAGTTTTCTCTTAGAGCTCCCTCTTCCTTTATTTTTCTTTCTTTTTCTCTCTCTCTTTTTTTTTTTTTGTTATCTTTTCCTTACCCTTTATCCCCACGGCTTCATACTGCATCTATTCCTTATCGAAGCAAAGATCTTGGAATTGAAACTACTCAAAAAGAATGGTTTGGATCTCCAATCCAATCGGAAGTTCATGGTGGTTGCCTCGAAGAATTTTTTCCCCTCTCTGGTGACCCCAGGGCAGGCTCTCTTTTATTATACAGATAGTTTCTGCTGCTTGTCAGGCCATCATGACTGGTGTGTGAGAATGGAGCAGTAGGCATTCAGGACTTCGTGAAGCCCTTTTGACATGACATCACAAAGTCGCTTTCAGTTTGTGCAAATCCAATTTCTTGAGGGCAGGCTACTTGATGAAAGGCCACATTTCCTAAAATCCAGCAGGGAATCTGACCGTCTCCTGACAACAGCTGGGCTCTAATTGCTGCACATAAACAAACATCATCTGGAACACAGCCACGTTATGAATCTGGATGCTATCCATTTTCAAGACTACCGAGGTCGTTTATTACTAACAACAGAAGTCTGTAACTGGCTGGAGTTGGCAGTCATCTTCCGGTGCGAGCAGCATTTCAAACTGGCAGTGTGAATCTGGAAAAACAAATTACCTAAACTCAGGGCTTTAGTGCCTTGATCCAATTTCCATGTCCTCCACGAAGAATTCCTGTATCATGGTGACATCCATTTTTATCCACGTAACAAATTCATGTGGTGTCATGTGTTACTGTCACAGGCCGGCATTTTACATTCTTATATGGCTGTAACATGCAACTTCAGGAGTCCTTCTAGAGAGCAACTGTTTAATATTTAAATTATTCAAAGCTATAAACAGAGAAATTTGACATTGTTGAATGCATAGAGGATATAGTCATGGAACTACCTGAGGGGTCTTCAGTCCTAACCTGTGAGTTGACAATGAGACGACAGCAAGACGGTCATGGAGTCTAAAGAGAAAAATGAGCCACTCAGTTCGTGGGGCTCCTACATTTCTTTTCCAGAAGTCAGGACTAACTCATCCATATTCACACACTGTAGTTCAACGTGCACAGTGTTGTGATTCCTGTTGCATCATCCCCATTTTTGATTAAGAGAAATTATGGCATAGAATTCAGTATTCTAGCAACTAAGATGTAACCTGGACTGCTCTACTATAATATTCAGATTTTGGAATTTACAGTTTTATTTTTTAGCTTCTTAGATCCAAACCTCTGAATGCGTTTGCTAGCTCTCATAACCAATTATCAAATAATTTTTAAAATAAATTTATATAGTATTTTTAGGACACAGGTACTGTGTACCAGGCATTATGCACTTTATATGGGCTTCCTTCTTTGATTTTCAAACTACTCCATAAGGTAAATACTATGCCTCGGTTTTCCAGATGAGAAAATTGAGGCAAAGAGGTGTTTTTTTCCCAAGGTCACAAAGCCAGGAAGACCCAGAATTAAAAGCCAGTGACCTGATTCTACATCCTCAACTATGTTTTTTATTTGATTTACAAAAAAAATGGTACCCGTTGTTGCCTCTATGGATATAACTGGATACTATCCATTTCCTGTCACTGGAGTTGGGGTGCAGTTGGTTAGAAGCTCACTAAAAAGGGATGGCTAAAGTAGGTGCTATGGCTGGTCCTCAACTGAATGGAAATGCTTTCTCAGAAAGAAGAATGAAAGAAAAGTGTGACTGTCAGGTTTGAATCACTGAGACCAAGGATGCCCTCATTGTTGGAGGAAATCCTTCCTTCATTAGAACTGAAAAGTTAGTGAAATCCATAAACATAACCTCAGGAAACGGGTTTCCACTAATGAGATAGGCAAATGATGAGGGCAGCTATAAGAGGGTACATGGACTTGGGCTCACAGAAGTGAGGCAGGGAGACCACAGGAAGAGGAAGTAAAAACTAGTATGGGAGATGCAAAGAAGTCCAGCCAGGGCACAGGAGGCAGACAGACTGAGCGTGGCCAGCGGAGAACTCTGCAGGTGAGAAGCAAAACTGCTGCAAATTACTGATTTCCAGGGCTAAATCCGCAACTCTTTGGTTCAGGAGAGGAGGAGCAAGAACAAAGAGGGAGGGTAAGATATCAGAAAAAGAGCTTGTCAAATGAAAGTCAGGCCAAGACTCCTAATGCATCTGTTTCTTCTCTAGAACACTTTTCTTAAGGTTCTTTCCCATTTTGCAGAAGCTTGCCCGACTCCCAGTCTCTGATCCTGCTTGTCTTTCTCATGACACTTCTCTATCACATTATGCATATACTCACTTACTTATTTATTTTTGTTGCTTGTCTCCCCAGCTCAACTATGCATTTGTAAGTTAGCAATTATTTCTGTTTTGTTCACAGTTGGTTACTCAAGGCCTGTTCATCAATATGCACTGAATGGCTGAATGAATGAACAGGCACAGGTGCGAAAGAGATAAGCTTATTTAATGAACTATATCTAGAGCGAAGGAGGACAATGAACACTGTATGCAGTGAATGTTACAGAGGAGAAAGGATCACTTGGGCTGAATTACTACACTACCATTATTTAGCCCTGATCTGTAATATCTCTGGCACCAGATATTATAGATATATAGTGAAGATAGAAGATAGAAACTTTCACAAAGGGCCTTGAAAAATGTCATAGCTGGGAGCAGCTTCATCCCTGATGTCAGCTATTTGGGAATTCTGTTTACTAATATGTTCCTGTATAGAGTGTTCACCAGAAATATATATTTGCTAGTATTTTTCAAAAAATTATCTTTGAAAGTAAAGACTTACATTTTTAATGTGTTAAATCACATTCCACTTATATGCAGATGACATAAAGTTTAAGAATATTCTATTCTTTCTTTTTGCTCATCACACATAACACACGTATTACAGCTTCTCCCGCTCCTCCTCTTCCCAGCGGCCCCAATCTTTTCATTAAAGAAGAATCCCACTTACAGGATTCTGCTGAGCGTGTATGATTATAGATGAGGCCATGAAGCCCTCCAGGAGTCTGTAATGGGGAAGGCACAAGACAAAGCAAATGGATGGTCATTTTTCCAAGAGACAGGCCCCCCGCCATGAGGAAACTCTTCAGCATGCCTTTCTTTTTGTGTTTTTATTTGATCTTTAATAAAGAATATTAATACTGTGTGCTGCCTATCTCCTTCAAATCCCTAAACACAAACTTACAGTGGAGCAGCTGGAGGGAGGAAATGATAGCCTCACAGAAGAGGGAGCTCAGAAAAGAGGACGCAGTGAACTTTTCACCTCCGTTCCCTGTCTTGAGGCACAGTGAGAGAGGATGCTTCTTACTAAGACTTGCCTGCTATCCAGAGTGTTGTTAGAGGGCCGGGACAGCAACCGGCAGGCCTGAGCAGATGCTATTTATCTATTATTGATGCCAGCTTTCACCTCTTCCTTCTCACAATGCTTCTCTTTTTTCCGGCCCTTACTTCTAGCCTCTCTTCAGTAGGTGAAGCCCAGAGTTAAAAACAAAGGCTGAGTCAAAAGAGAGACGTGAAACGAACCTTTACATCAATTCTGCCACTTTTTAAAACCAGACAGCGTAATGCCTGATCATCACTTGAGTGGAACACTTATCTCTTTCCAGTTTTTAAGCAGTAATGTGAACCTCTTCGAATTTTACTATTTGTACCTCTGCTCAGCTCTTGTTTGTAGAACTATACTTAAAAGAGAACGGAGTTGGTGAATGAATCGTTCCGTGATCCTGGAGAGGCATCCCTGTCTCTTGCCTTCAATCCATCTTCCATTCCCCTTTAAAATAGAACTTTCTGGTTTAAGAACAAGAAGCTCAACTCGGAAAGACTTTCCCAGGGAAGGGACACTGCTTGCCTACACATATCTTTCCTGTCATACACACAGCTCTTGATAACTGACACTTGCAATTTCATTAGTCAACCCCCCATACACACATTTTTTTTTTATTTTAAACCAAGAGCATGTATTGGTACATTCTACATACAATGGTCACATTCATTACAATTATTCTGTACCTATACATGATGCATCTTGGTTCTCCCCCTCCCCCACCCCTCCCCTCTGCTCCCTATTTACAGCAGGTTCATTCATTATTTTCCATATTTTCCCTTTCCCCTCTCTTTCCCCTGTTGCCTTTCTGCTTTTCCCCTTCTTTCTTTCTAGTATTCCTCTCCTCTGCACACCATCCTCCTTTTATATAATATCTATTACATCTCTTTGTCCTTATTTACAGTTATGGTTTCTCATATCAGAGAAACGATTCGATACACACATTTTTTTTTGGTAGATAAGAGCTGCCTAAGATGTCTACTTTCTGGTATAAATGAATTTCTAATGCTTTGCAAAAAGCAGGCCCATAGTCAGGAGAGAGAAGTGTGTCTATGGACACTGACCATGATAAGAGTGTGAGGAGGATGGTAGCACAAGGGAAAAAAAAATGAGAGCCGGGAGGGCCAGAGATCTGAGAGGTCATCAGGCCAGAAAGGATGCTGGTTTAATTCACACTTTTGCTAAAGGTCTATTTTTCCTTTAATTTAAAATTCAA